>JAHLJT010009355.1:68330810-68604560 GCA_031308135.1 Acheta domesticus
TTTTTTGAAAACTTGAAAATGTCCAACGGCTTCGTGGAAAAGTATCCCCCAAAAGTTAAAATATCGATTTCCAATTCCAGGAGCCTCGACATAGCCAAATCGATTGGGAATATCAATTTTGAAGAAAATCAGCTGAACGGTTACGCGCTAGCGTTGACCACAGACGGACGGACGGATGTTTTGCCGTCAATCGATTTTTCAGTATCAAGAAGTAAGAAAACATGGATTTTGGCTACATCACGAGTTAGAAGATTTTTTTTCTAAATTTAGCAATAGCAATTTAGCAATTGTCCACGTTTTCGTTAGGCCCTAGTTATAAGCGTTTTTCTGGTAAAAATTCGCTGCTTTCCGACGCTGTAACTTTCTTTTTTTAAGAAGTATTCGTAAGGAGAAAAAGTAAAAATTTCAAAGCCAGATTTTTTAAAAAAAGGCTCTAAATTTTTTTCGTTTAACGTTTTGTAGGGAGAGTGCTAAATGTTCTCAATGAGACGATATTAACATCTTATTGCTCTATTCTTTTGTTTTTTATAAATTACAAAAATGTACTTTTTTGGCTTGTTGTTCACGTCGTTGATATTTACACTACCGGTAATTTGTTCACATTATTATATTAATGAGTACACGTACTTTAAATAGTGTCAAATAATGTTTCTCGAAAATTGAATAATTTTCTATGAAAACTAGCTCAAAATTCCGTATTTTCAGAAACGCTCAAACGCCATTTTCTCAAAAATTATCATCAAATTTTTTGTTCAAATTTTTCTAATGGATAGTGCTATTTTCACTCTTTAAAATGGCTTAAAGAGCATTTTGTGGTATTTTTACTTTCCCGTATACGTACGTATACACGGAGTGATATACGTAGTATAGGGAAAGTTATGTAATGCTGCGCGAAAAAATGGCCAATTTTCGGCGGAAAAAAATTCATTTTTTTTTTTTTAGTTTATTTATTTATGGTCGCTTTTTAACAGCTTGGTCATCAGCGACCTCAGTTTGTTTACATCAGAATATTACATTACATTAGGTTACAAACATGGTATCATTTCACAGTAAGCATTATATCAATATATCATTAAAAAAATTTGTCTCATTATTATATTACATTAAACAGCTTACTTATTTCTAGTAGTTCCAAAATTTTTTTACAACCTTCTTCTGATTTTAACAGAGAATATAAGCTGCCTTCTATTTTTAATGCTTTTCTGACATTATCAAGTTCTTGACACTCGAGAATAATGTGAGAAGTAGACATGGTAGCGCCACATTTAGGACAGGGTTCAGGGTTAGAATTTTTGAACAGATGACAATAATTTAGATTAAAGTGACCGATCCTTAATCTTGTTATGACGACTTCTTCTCTTCTTTTGAAATTTGATCTTGGTAGACTTGGTTCCAGGATAGAGTTTCTTACTAGGTGTAGCTTCGTAGACCCCATCTTCCATTGTGAGTTCCAATATTTTAAAGAAGAGTCCTTGAAAAGATTTCTTATATCTTTTTGGGTACCATGAATTTGATGGTTAACATTTGGTAATGATGTTGCCATTTTTGCAGTTGTGTCTGCCTTCTCATTTCCAGCAATATTTTTATGAGAAGGAATCCAAACTATTTCTATTTTGACTCCTTTTGTATTTTGGATAAATAAAAGTTCTTGGATAGTTTGGATTATTGGATTGCTGGTGTATCGGTTTTCAATGGCTTTAAGTGTTGACATTGAGTCGGAAAATATGACAATAGGCATGTTGTTTGCGGATCTGATACTGCTTTCAATGGCTTTGAGCACTGCCCATGCTTCACATGTGAAAATGGAAAAGTAGTCCGGGAGACGAAATGGAATGGCTTCATTATCATTTGTTAGAATTATTGCACAACCAGCTTTTCCATCTCTTTTTGATCCGTCGGTGTAAACTTGGTAGAAATTGTCATATTTTTGGAGCATTTCTTTTATCGCATTCTGTGCATTTGGATTAGATTCAAAGGAAGTGCAAGAAATATTTCCTAGTTGGGTGTTTATGAGAATCTTCAAGTCTTGCCAGGGTGGGATGGGATGTAAACGTCTAGGTAAGCTGAGTGGTTTAACAATATTAAAGTCATTCATGTATTTAAGGAGTCTTTCTCTCAGGGGTAGTGGGGATTTTGGATGTGTTTCGTACATGATTGTTTTGGTTGTTGGAAAATGGTAGAGTTTGTGGGGTTGGGTGGGATACTGAACGTTGAATATGCATAATTCAGACATTGTAACTTGCGTCTTAGTGCTAGTGGGATTTGTCTTGCTTCCACTAGTAGACTGTTGCTGGGACTTGTTCTAAAAGCACCAAGACTAAAAAATTCATTGCCGGGCCGTTAAAACGAATAAGTGGATAAAACCAGTTGCTAAATTAAGAAAAAAATCCTCTAACACGTGGTGTAGCCAGAAACCCTGTTTTTTAGGTCCTTGATACCGAAAACCCAATTGAAAGGAAAACGTCCGTCTGTCCGTCTGTGAACACTGCTAGCGCCTAAACCATACGTACGATTTCTTCCAAAATGGATATTCCCCGGTCGATCTGATTCTAGTCAAAGCTTTGAGATTTTGAAAAAGATTCTTCAAAATTTGGGGGTACTTTATATGAAGCCCCCCGGGGATTTTCAAAATTTTCTCAAAAACGGCTCCAAATTTTTTCTTTAAATTTCTTGTATGAATAGAGTAAAATACACTTTTTAACATGGCATAGGTCCGATTTTCACGTACAGCTCTGAATTTTCGAAAATTGTGAAAGTTTGAATTTTTTCTTTTGTTTTTGTTTCTTTTGAATTTTTTTTGTTTTTTTAATATTCTTAAAATACTATTTTTGTTCTACTATCAGGAAACCGAAAAATTAATATGTCAAAAAATGTAGTTTGGGCGGCGATAGATAGCAGCTGTCAAGAGTATTGGCAAGTCCGAATAGCTAAACGTGGCCTAGGTCCGATTTTCAAGATTAACTCTGAATTTTCGATAATTTCTGTGTTTCGATAAGATTTTCTCGAAAACGGCTCCAAATTTTTTCTTTAAACTTTTGGTAGGAATAGCGCGAAATGTATCCTATGAGATTAACGATCTCATAATTTCCCCTTTTCACAAACGGCCAAACGCCATTTTCTCAAAAACCGCCCCAGATTTTTTCTTCAACCTTATTGTAGGAATAGTGCTTATTGCACAGTTTAAGATGTAGAATTATTTTTGGAGTATTATTTTGATTTTACAAAAATTACGCAAGTCTAATTTTTTGAAATATCTCACACACCGTAAAATGTCCATTTCCAGCAATTTGTATACTTTATTGCATTTGTGAGTGATAATTCTTCAAATGAAGATTTTAGAAATTACAAAACATTCCTGTGAAAAAGAGCTTCAAATTTAGCATTTACACTAGAGCATAAACGAGTTTGTCTTAAAATCGGCTCCAAGTTTTCAATGAAAATTTCCATGTAGGACGAGGTTTTACTCTTCTTTAATATTTTAAAAGTAATATTTCGAATTGACCATTAGAAAACCGAAAAACTGAGAAAATATTTTTAAAAAATATGTGTTTAGGGCGGCGATAGATGGCAGCGGCGAAGTGGATGAGGGCAAGACCGTAAAGCTAGCCCACATCAAGGAAATTAGAAAATTTTACTACGAGGAAATCTGTGCCATTCTGTTGCACCACTAGTGTTGTAATAAAGTCTTAAAATTATTCGGAATGCAACACGTGTGAGACAACGCAGAGCAAATTTCCGACACGTGACGTCAGCGTTACAATCGCATTCGTCAAAAGTAAGACCAATATCACAATATTCATTTATGGTAAAGCGCTGTGACAGTGCTACAATGTATACCTCAACGTACTCCAAAACTTTGCGATCAATACCTTGGACTTTACATTTTTCTATCGTTTCCAGTTAAAACGAGTATTTTCGAAAATTCAGTGTTAACGCTGGTAATCGCAATGCCATTTTATAAGTGTATTTCACTCTATTCTTAACAAATTTAGAATCATTTTGGGGAACAATTTAAAAATGTCTCCGGGGATTCAAGTGAAGAAGTCCCATAATTCAAAGAATTATTTTCAAAATTGCAGGACTCGAAATTGCTTGACTTGACTCGGGAGATCGATCGTGGTGTATTCGTTTTGGTAAAAATGCTACTATTAGTACAGTATATAGACAATTAGTATAGGCACTTGTTCACGGGTGAACGGATGTTTTCAACAACAGCAACGCATTTTCGGCATTAAGCAACCACAAAACATGCATTCTGACAATATGTATTTATAGAAAATTAATTCACTCTACAAAGGAGCAAGGAAAAATATCTAGAAATAGGGACTTACAAACGAGTTTTTCTGTCGCAAAAAAGCGCTTTTCGCCGCGTCAGGGCATAACTTTCACTATATTACGTGTATAACTCCGTATACAATAAAGTAGAACGGGTATTTTTCGACAGAAATCCCCCCGAGGTCCTTATAACGAACTAGTAGAATTACTACAGCGCTCTACGATGTCGCATTATTGCTATACTGCGAGTAATATTTCTGCCGACTTGATAGCTCCAGGCTGACGGGGGAGAGGGGGTTTCGTTATCCAATAAGAGGCTGCAAATTATGATGATGTCACTACAGAGTTGCCGACGTTTACTGTACTTATGGCGTCTCACTGTACTTACGGCGTCTGCTTTGCGCGTGTTATGCAAAAATGTTTCGAAAGAACACGTGTCTGCCGCCCGAGTAAGTGGCAACATTGCTCTCCCCCACTCCCGGCTGTCAAGTCGGCAGAAGTTTTGCTCGCAGAATAAATTTTCAATTTTCGAAAATTCAGAGTTCAACGAAAATGAGACATATGCCATTCATTTAAGTATTCCTTGTTCTATTCGTGGAAAAAGTTAAAAGAAAATATTTTGAGCGGCATTTGAAAAAAAATTATAAATTGCGTTACTTTTTAGCACAAATAACGTGAAAACTACTCTTTTTTTAAAAACTAGTAGTGCTACAACAGAACTTACTTTCCCGTATTAGAGGAAACAGATACGTAGAACTGAAATATTGAACTTTATGCGCTACTAACATCTTAGCTTTATTTGAAAACGTCCAATTCAACCAAGAAGCATACAACTCACTGTTTCCATCGCAGTCTTGTCAGAACTATGTGAATTCTACAACTGCACAAAAATAGAATACAAAAGGTTTGTAAACCTGTATTGGAAAAAGAATCCTGATACCCTGCACAATATAGAAAGGCATATCATAGGGTCATGATTAGAGCAGAGTATTCTAAACCCAAGCAAGAAATACTCTACTCACTACAAATGGTAAAGCAATCTGTGCGAAAACTAAATATTTTCATGCAAATATCAACATAAATTAGACAATAATAACTCCTTTTCACATAGCTCCATCAGGTCACAACAATGATACGTTATTCACAGAAATTCGTGAGCACAAATGGAATTCCATTGCCTGGATTGTCGCTATTCTGAGAGCTATTAATTTATTTACCTTTTATTTCAAATGTTTCAAAATAAACAATTTCTAAAATATTAATGTGTAAATGTACAACAAAAGGTCGAATGTAAGAAACGAACAAAGAAATAATATACAAAATTGCAAATTCTAATTAAGGACGCATCCAGCTGTCCGAAGCGCAGTAAATTTACAGCGGGCTATTATCTTTGTCACAAAATTATAGAAAAACTACTCGTATCTTGAAAAAATTACGCATGACCTTATTTGAAAGTATAGTTTTGATAAATAAATTTAATTGAGAAAAAAATGTATTTTCACAATTGTAGTGGTAAGACGACGCCGAAAACGAACCCCAGTGAATTCCGAGTGGGCTGTTATATTTGTCAGGAAATTATAGAAAAACTACTCATATTTTCAAAAATTTCAACACCTTATTTGAAGATCTGTTTTTGATGAGCCTATTCATTAAGAAAAACAATCGTGTCTGCACAATTGTAGTTGTAGAAAGACGCCGAAATTATTTTAATTTTTTTAATTTTTGCAGAATCTGGCATTTTAACGAACACGAAATCTGCACCATTCTCTTAAGCTTCCTTTATGCTATCTCAGGTCCCAATTTAATAAAAAAAAACGTGCGTTTTTAACAAAAAGTCGTTTAAAGAAAATAAAAATTAGTCCATGTTTGACACAATTTTTCGAAAAAAATACTTGTTTTTGAAAAATTGAACATGACCATATTTGAAGACCCGTTTTCTGTGAACACATTTCATTAAGAGCAAAAATTGTATCTTCATAATTGTAGGAAGATGCCGTAAAAAGGTTGAATTTTTCAATTTTCGAAAATTCAGAGTTTTTAACAACTACGCCATTCTGATAAATGATCTTTAGTATCCAACAACAAAATTTGGTCAAAATTGTTGGCGCAATTTTTTTGAAAATTTTGAAAATGTCCCAGGGGCTTCATGTAAAATACCCTCCAAAATTAAAATATCGGTTTTAAATTCAAGGGGTCACGAGAATATTTAGATTGATAGGGGAATATCAATTTTGGAGAAAATCGGCTGAACAGTTTAGTCGCTAGCGTTGTTCACAGACAGACGGACCGACGGACGGACAGACGTTTTGCTTTCAATTGGTTTTTCGGTATCAAGGACCCACAAAATAGGGATTCTGGCTGCACCACGTGTTAGGAGATTTTTTCTCCTTAATTTAGCAACTGGATTTATACACTTTTTCGTTGCCAGAGCCCTGTAATAATAGTTTTTCTCCCGAAAATCCGCCGTTTTTTCGCACAGCATTACATAACTTTCCCTGTACTATACGTACGTACGTGCAATATACGGGAAAGTAAAATTGAATATGACGTTTTTTAATGAGCTGATTTATTAACGAGCTGTTTTTTGTTGAAGTCAGAAATAGTTACTCTTCAATTGTGGGGATTTTAAATATAAAATTATTGCAATTTTCGAAAATACAGAGTTCGCCGAAAACGTGTCTCTCATAATTTTTTCTAGTTTTTTAATAGATAGGTGGAGAATTAAAAAAAATTGAAGTCATGTCTGAGAAAACAACTGCTTACATTTCACGCAAAATTACTCATATTTTTACTTTCCCGAATGTATAGAATAGGGAAAGTTATGTAATGCTGCGCGAAAAAACGGCAGGTTTTCGGCAGAAGAATTCTTATTACAGGACCCTGGTAACGAAAAAGTGGATAAATCCAGTTGCTAAATTAAGAAAAAAATCTAACACGTGGTGCAGCCAGAATTCCTATTTTGTGGGTTCTTGACACCGAAAAAACAGAACAAAACAGGAATTCTGCGAACAACGCTAGCGACTAACCGTTCAGCCGATTTTCTCCAAAATTGATACTCCCGATCGATCTGACGGATCTCATGGCCCCTTGAATTTGAAACCGATATTCTAATTTTGGGTAGTACTTTACATAAATCACCTGGAACATTATCAAAATTTTCAAAAAAGTGCGCCAACAATTTTGACTAAATTTTGTTGTCATTTTGTTGTCTGAAGATCATTTAAGAGAATGGAGTAGATCTCATGGTGGTGAAAACTCTGATTTTCCGAAAATGGAAAAAAATTCAACATTTTTTCGGCAACTTCCTACAATTATGAAGATACAATTTTTTTCTTAATGAAATGTTTTCATAAAAACAGGTCTTCAAATAAGGTCATGTTCAATTTTTCAAAAACATAAGTATTTTAAGTAAACATATATATTTCGATGCGTGCGAGTGGGCGCGCATAGGACCATCGAACCGGCAACGGCGCTGTTTTCGACGAGGCAGAAAAAGGGAAGTGATGCATTCGCGAAATAATCAAAGAAAGAATCAGCTTTGAACTTGCGCATATTAAAAACGTAAACAAACATTCATGAGACTCTTGAAATTTCACGAAATTTTTTTTAAGCGGAATTATTGTAATACAATAATTTGTAAGCTATGATTTAGTAATTGTTACTTTTCATTTTCATTGTTGCTTTGAAGTACGTACGTAAATAGTATTGGTAATAATATTGAGTTGTCTTAAAGAAAGGAATTCCTAAATATCAATAAACTGCTAAACGACTAACTAATGGCCATTGAATTGTAATTAATTGTAATTCATGTAATTGGGTAATGTCATTTTAAAGAAACCCATAACAATATTGCCAAGCGAACGTAAATGTTCACGCGCCGTGCATTGTTGACGGAAGAAATAGAAAAAAAAGAAAAAGAAGGAATTAAAATTCTTGCTTTCTTGTTTGAAAATATATGTTTTTATTTCAGTATTTAGTAGCCCTGTGCACGCTGCTGTGTTAAACGTTGTTTACAGGTAATTCCTGTACGGGGCCGTCCACGACCTACGACCCAAATAAATTTTATGCAATACCATTAAAGAATAATATTGATAAATTGAATAGTGGTAAGAGAGGTATAGTTGCATCGGCTCCAGAGTAAAGAGCAATTAGGAGAAAGGGGAAACTAATAAACAAGGGAAGTAGAGAAGTAGAGAGGGTAGAGACCCGTTGCAATATATTGTTCGGGGTATCAGGCTTCTTTTTCCAATACAACTTTACAAAACTTTTATATTATATTTTTATGCTGTTGTAGATTTCACATAGTTCTGACAACACTGGGATGTAAACAGTGAGTTGTTCGCTTCTTGGTTGAATTGGACGTTTGGAAATAATAGCTAAGATGTTAGTAGCGCAAAAACGGGCAATATTTCAATACTACCAATATCTGTTTCCATAACGCGGGAAAGTATGTGCGGTTGTAGCACGACTTGAAAACTGTGAATGAGTTATTTAAGATTAGTTATTAACTATTAGCCGCAATTTTCGAAATCTCTAAAACATCATAGATTTAAACGAAAATGAGTCTTTCACTATTCTTTAAGCGTTCTTTACTTTATCTGAGGACAAGGTTTAATGCAAAATTTAGAACCATTTTTGAGACAATTTGAAATTCTGAAGGCTTTATGTAAAATACCCCCTCAAAAATTAAAACATCCATTTTAAACGGAAAAGACTTTGAGTTAATTTAAATCCATCAACGAATATCAATTTTAGAGAAAATGGTCGGAACGGTATAGGGCAGGGGTCCTCAAACTTTTGAAACGGGGGGCCAGTTGACTGTCCCTCAGGCCGTCGGAGGGCCGGAATATATAGTGCGATTTTTCTAACTCTGCCTCTCAAGCCCCTTCGGCCGATCACACGGCATTTCGCGTCTTTCTCGGTCCTGCCGCTAGATGTCGCATGGTCGCAAGCACTGCTTGATACGGTCGCGATCATGCGATATCTAGCGGCATAACTGAGAAAGACTCGAGGTACCGTGACATATTCCATCGTGAAGACAGGCCTTGAGAGGCAGACTTAGAAAAATCGCACTATAGTAAAACAAAAACTATCAAGAAATTCTTATACACACTGCATATATCTTATTTTGAAGTGAAGAATCAAAACGGGAACAAATACAATATTTAAAAAATAATTAATAAAAAAACACTGATGTTTCTGGTGGAAGACATCATTGTTTAAAAACCATCGACTTTTTGCCATCCCTAGACACCCTAACACATAATAAAAAAATGTTGCGGATTTTAAGAAAAAAATTATTTAAACCATGAAAACCCGGCGGGCCGTATAAATGTCCTCGGCGGGCCGCATGTGACCCGCGGGCCGCAGTTTGAGGACCCCTGGCATAGGGGCTTGCTTCGCCCACAGACTGACGGACGGACTGACGTTTTGCCGTCAATCGATTTTGGGTTCAGGATCCACAAAACATGGATTCTCACTGCACATCGTGCTAGAGGATGTAATTTACTTTACGTAGAAAAACATTTATCCCAATTTTCGTTTCCAGGGCCTTGAAATAAGTTTTTACGATTACATTTTCTTAAGAAGAAACGGCGAGAAAATAAAATCAGTTCATTACAGACAGTTTTTGAAAATATTAGTACTTTAGCGTAATTTTACAAATTTTCGAAATGGCAAATTCGAATTTCTCGCGCTTCGTTTGACCAGCTGTCATTTTTTTTCAAACAGTGGATTCGAATTTCCTTCACTTCTTTCACTCGAATATTTCAGACGTTTACAGTACTATTGCCAGACCTATTGTCTGTCTCTGTCCCTCTGGCACTCTGTCTCTGTCTGTCTCCCTCCCTCTCTCTGTCTTTCTGTCTCTGTGTTTGCCTCTCTTCTGTCTCTATCTCTTTTTGTCTCTCTTGATCCCTCTTTGCCTTTGTCCCTGTCACTCGTCTCTCTCTCTCTCTCACACACACACACACACACACACACACACACACACACACACACATGTCATACTTACGTGCGCCGCTGTCCTGACCTCGGCCTCGCCCTGCGTCACACGGCAACGCTCAGCAACATTGAAGCCCAGGTGGAGTGCAGTTTGAATGGAAATTGAATTAAAATGAAGCGATGTTTTATTCTGCAGCGCCATCTAGTGTATCTACCACAAAATTAACAGCACATAAACTTATGAGTGAAAAAAAAACACATAGAAGTTAATAATTTTTGTGTAATTTTTCATAAAACAGGCAACTTCTAAACATTTTTCTCAAATTTTTTCTTTAATTTTTTCTCCTCTCACGAACATATGGTTTATCTCGTTTTCAGCAAACTCTATTTTCGACAATGGATGAAGTTAAAAATTGCTAGAAAGTTTTTGCTGTGGTAGCACCATTAGCTTTTTCATGATTTATATAACCGGAAATTACTTTTTACGAAAAGTATAATGATGGAAATTTCTAATGCTGGTTGACGTTTTAGTGATTCACTTTACACAGTATTTCGAACTGTTTGTATCAGTTTCGATACAAATGACGCCCAGTCTCAGTGCGTGTCTTCGAGGGAAAGATATGAGTAATTTTGAGATAATGCGTTAGATAAGATACGACATCCGTTTGTACGCCCTGCTGGGCAACTCAGTGTAAGAGAGATTCTCAATATTAGTGGGCGACTAAAGAATTCCACAAACATCTCAATATGGGGTGCGCAACATCTTTAGTAAAATACCTCGTTTTCATTTTCAACTTCGTCTTCGCAGTAAGTATCAAAAACTAGATAATTAGTCTTTATTCGAACAATTTCTTTACGTTTACAATTACTTTCAAAATGTGCAAATTGCTATAACTGCAAAGGAAATTGTGTATAATAATATTATGCAATGAGTTTATGTTATGATTCGTACAAATTTGAAATCTCTCTCATATCATCGCATGTTTTCAAAACATGTACTTCCGCAATAAAAAAAACATTATAAATGAATTGCTATTTTTGTTAGTATTACATTATAAACTTATTAGAAGGGGTAAATGATTACTGAATCTGGAACTTGATTAGCGTGGTACGTTAGGTACATGCTTGAATAACGTTAATAGATATAGAACTCTTGAAATTTAATCGACAGTTTTGTTCATATGCGTGGTGTATGGAAATAAAGTCAATGGCACAACGGTCCATGCAAGCCTCGGCTTATCAGGAAATGGAGTCTTTACTGAAGAAAATAATTGGCGAAGTTGCTAAAGCAGAATTGTCTCTCATTCCAAAAAAAAAAATAAGGAGAAAATTATGAAAAATAATTTATTTGGAACAGCTCACATTTTGCGCAAAGTATTGTAGAGGCACCGACAGTCCCTAGATCTTATCCTTAGGTAGCTGGTTGCAACCTGAAGTCGATTTTATATTCAGCCGATCTCTTATCTCCTCACTTCACATTCAGTTTTAACGACGTTTCCTGTCATTTTGGTTTGTAGGTATAAGAATAAATATATCAATTTTTACTTTCCCGTATACGTACGTATACACGGAGTGATATACGTAGTATAGGGAAAGTTATGTAATGCTGCGCGAAAAAATGGCCAATTTTCGGCGGAAAAATATTCATTGTCGGGCCGTGAAAACGAAAAAGTCGATAAAACAAGTTGCTAAATTAAGAAAAAAAAAGAATTCGTAAGGCGAGAAAGTAAAAATCCCCTAACACGTGGTGTAGCCAGAAACCCTGTTTTGTAGGTCCTTGATACCGAAAAACCAATTGAAAGGAAAACGTCCGTCTGTCTGTCCGTCTGTGAACACTGCCAGCGTCTAAACCATATGTATGATTACTTCCAATATAGATATTCCCCGGTAAATCTGGTTCTAGTAAAAGCTATAAGATTTTGAAAAAGATTCTGTAAAATTTGGGGGTACTTTACATGAAAACCTCCGGACAATTTCAAAATTTTCTCAAGAACGGCCCCAAATTTTTTCTTTAAATTCCTTGTAGGAATAGAATAAAATACACTTATTAATGTGCCATAGATCCGATTTTCGCGGATAACTGAATTTTCGAAAATTGCAAAAGTTTAAAATTTTTTCGGCATCATTCTGGAACTCTAAAATTGAAGAATTCAAATAAAATTTGTTCTGCATATTGAGTTCTTTCATAAAGGTCATTTGCATTTTTATGAAAATTATAGTACTTTTCGCGCAATATTGCGTGCAATAGGTGCAACTTTAAAAAATTACAAAAAGAAGATTTTGTCGAAAATGACTCCATATTTTTTCTTTAAACTTTTGGTAGGGATAGTGCCTAATGTATTTTATGAGATGACGAATCGTCATATTGCTCTATTCTTTTGTTTTTTCAAAAATCGGGAAAATGTATTTTTTTTACTTGTCTCTCACGTCGTTAATATTTACGATTTTTTCACATTATTATATTTACGAGTACATGTGCTTTAAATAATGTCAAGTAAAGTTTTTTCGAAAACACAACCGTTGTCTGTGAAAAGTAGCCCAAAATTCCACATTTTCAGAAACGCTGAAACACCATTTTCTCAGATATGGTTGCAAATGTTTTCTTCAAACTTTTGTAACAGATAATGCTAATTACACTATTTAATAAGACGTAAAGTTTATTTTGAGTTATTTTTTTGTTATTTCAGAAATTACATAACTGTAATTTTTTTGAAAGATCTCTGATATCTTTAATATGCACATTACCAGCAATTTGTAAAGATTATTGTATTTGTTAGTGTAAGTGCTTCAAATAACTTCATATAAACTATTTTGAAAACTCAAAAATTTTCTGTGAAAATGAGCTTCAAATTTTGAATTTTTAGTAGCGCTAAAACGCATTTTTCTTTAAAACGGCACATAATTTTTAAAAGATAATTGCCATTTAGTACTAGGTTTTTGTGTTCTTTAATATTCTAAAATTAATATTTCCGTTCTACCAATAGGAAACCGAACAATTAAGAAAATGGCAAAAAATGTACTTTTGGAGGTGAAAAATGGCACCTGGTAAGAAAGAGTATGTGGCAATTCCAAATAGCTAGCAAAGATCCAAGGAAATAGAAAAGTAATACGGGAAAGTCTGTGCCATTCTGTAGCACCACTAGTCGTACTCTGCATTGTTTCTCCAATCCATTCATAGGCTAAGATATCTGAAGGCAATAACTGTTGCCACTGCAGTGTCTAACCAGGTCCTAGGGTTCGATTCATTGATTGTTAGTGATTCCGGGCGCGTCAACGAATGAGGTCTTTATTCCCGTACGTATAGTGTATGCTTTTTCATCGGGAGGTGGCGGTCATCTTACCTCTCTGGAAGGCGAAATCCGGCGCTGACCTACCATCGGGGTTTTCCCCAACCAGGTATCTCCCACCAGCGGGGCACCGCCTCATCCGAGACCAGCTCTAAGCCGCAGACCAGGCTCTCGGCGTGTGTGGCAGTATAGTGCATGTTAGTGTGTGTATAAGAGGTGAGGATAGGACAAGGAAGAGGAAGGAAAGATTGCATGCGGTCCGTAGCCCTTGTGTTCAGTACCGCTCCGGTATTTGCTTAGTATTGATTGGAGAAAACGATCAGACCTACCGAACAGAGTAGCCGACCACTAGATTTCTTCTCCAGTCAGCGACTGAATTCGACCTAGGTGACAAGCCAGAGTCAAAAATCCTGGCGCCGACGGGATTTGAACCTAGGACCTCCCGGGCAGAGACACTGCAACGATATCAGTTGATGCACTGAGCCACCCCTCCAGATCTTGGGGCTCGAGTTTCAACGATGAAAAATTTTCGATAGCTCTGTCTAGGAGAAATGTAGCAGTTTGGGTGCGCGCGATCTTTCCTTCCTCTTCCTTGTTCTATCCTCTCCTTTTCCACACACATTGAAAAGCACTATACTATGAGACACGCCGGGCGACCGGTCTGGGGGTTAAAGCTTGTCCCAGCTAGAGCGGTGCCCCGCTGATGGGAGATACCTAGTTGGGGAAAACCCCGTTAGCCGACGGCAGGTAGGCGCCGTATCTCACCATGTAGCGGGGAAAGATCATCGCCACCTGGCAAAAAACATGAACCACTCTTACGGGACTAATGACCTTAGCCTCGATCCGAGTCGCGTGACCTGACGACAATTCCATATTGGTGCATTGCTAGTTGCATCGTTTCCATTATCACAACTTTTGGAGTGTAACTAAATTCTGGGCAACATTTGGGAAGTGCAAACACCTGATTTTTTGTGTGTGGGGGGGAGTGTAAAAATGTCATCGAAAAATTTGAGAGTAATGAATCCATTCGATGAAACGTTTATGTAGAACTCACAAGCACTCATCCAATTTAACATATGAAAATTTACACGTAACACTTACACAGTGGCGGTTTGTTTCATTTGTCGAATGCGCTCTATCAAAACATATTCCTTATTTAAATATATTTTATATTATGTAATACGCATTTTTTTGTTTTATTTGTGTCACTTTCGGCACTTAGAATTGTATCACGATTTTGACATTTATGCAAATCAGATAAGACAGAACGGGCAGCTTGAGTATTCTGCGAGCCGGATTTCAATGCAACAGGATTTTGTGAATCATGTCTTGCACAAATTTACATAATTTGCCTGTTTTCTTAATAAGCTTCATATTCCTGCCTGTTTTGTATTTATTCTTCAGATTTGCTTGAAAATGTTTCTTGTTACTCATATTTATTTACTTTATTATTTTCATTTTTACTTTCCCGTATACGTACGTATACACGGAGTGATATACGTAGTATAGGGAAAGTTATGTAATGCTGCGTGAAACCAGATCGACTGTGGAATATCCATTTTGGAAGAAATCGTACGTATGGTTTAGGCGCTAGCAGTGTTCACAGACGGACAGACAGACGAACGGACGGACAGACGGACGTTTTCCTTTCAATTGGGTTTTCGGTATCAAGGACCTAGAAAACAGGGTTTCTGGCTACACCACGTGTTAGGGGATTTTTTTTCTTAATATAGCAACTGGTTTTATCCACTTTTTCGTTTCCATGGCCCGGCAATGAATTTTTTTCCGCCGGAAATGGGCCATTTTTTCGCGCAACATTACATAACTTTCCCTATACTACGTATATCACTCCGTGTATACGTACGTATACGGGAAAGTAAAAATGGCGAATTTTCGGCAGAAAAAAAACTAATTGCCGGGCCGTGAAAACGAAAAAGTGGATAAAACCAGTTGCTATATTAAGAAAAAAAATCCCCTAACACGTGGTGTAGCCAGAAACCCTGCTTTCTAGGTTCTTGATACCGAAAAACCAATTGAAAGGAAATCTGTCCGTCTGTCTGCCTGTCCGTCTGTGAACACTGCTAGCGCCTAAACCATACGTACGATTTCTTCCAAAATGGATATTCCCCGGTCAATCTGGTTCTAGTCGAAGCTTTGAGATTTTGAAAAAGATTCTTTAAAATTTGGAGGTTCTTTATTTGAAGCCCCCCGGGGATTTTCAAAATTTTCTCAAAAACGGCTCCAAATTTTTTCTTTAAATTTCTTGTATGAATAGAGTGAACTACACTTATTAATATGGCATAAGTCCGATTTTCACGAATAACTCTGAATTTTCGAAAATTGTGAAAGTTTGAATTGTTTTCGGCGTCTTTCTCCAACTTCAAAATTGAAGTTAAAGATTTTTTTCTTCAAATAAAATTTGTTCTGCATATTGAATTCTTTCATAAAGGTGGTGTAAATGTTTTTCAAAATTTTAGTAGTTTTCGTGCAATATTGCGTGCAATATGTGCAATTTTAAAAAATTACAAAAACAAGATTTTCTCAAAAACGGCTCCAAATTTCTCCAAAACCTCCAAAAATTCTCCAAAAAACGGCTAACCTATGCGTGTTTTAGGTTAGTTCTGTTATATTCATAAAACTTCGTTCCCTTTTCTCGTAAGTTGTGTGAAAGCGGTTAATATGAGAAACGTTTAATTATGATCGTAGTATTTTTAATTATGGAATTATAGTTTTCCTGTGTTCATGTCCTTTTCTCCGTCTTCACGGGACTGATCACGTCACTGCACGGCGCCATACCGGAGAATGACAGTGAATCAGATTTTTCAACCACCTACAATTTTTGGGATTTCAAAGAACATTGTTAAAATAGTGGTGCTCCCAAAGCACATACTTTCTCGCATTGTTCCTAAATGCTCCGTAATATTATACTACTACATAAACCAGCAAACGTTTTTCCGCTCCGGGACGCGATCCCAAAGTCTCAGATTTAACTTGCCGGCGTTTATGCCCCTGCGCCACATAAGCGCGCATGGGCCGAATTCGGGCAAAGGCATACACACGTAAATGTTCGATCGTCCAAGTAAACAAACCAACAAATAATTCAGGACAAAGTATAAAAAAATTCCATCGTAGATACATTTGATAGATTTCCTTTCTCTTTCATATTCATAACGTCAAATTCAACACGGAGTGCCACCAAAGCATATACGTACATTTTTGAATTATTTAAAATGCTCCGCAATAACATACACCTACATAAAACAGCAAAAGCGTTTAACCAGCAAGTTTTCATTTCCATTCTGACACCCAAACATTGTTTCTGAGAGTTAATGTGCTGGCGCTGATACCACTAGGCCCCACGAGCGCAGTGCGCTGGAAAGATCGTTTTCCGGGGAACCGTTTTCCGGGATTACCTAACTTTCTCTTCTTACGAAGTATTTGTAAGGCGAGAAAGTAATAATAATTTCGAAACTGTAAGGGATATGTAAGTTGATTGCATGGGGTCTGGTTAAGTTGTATTTCAATTTAATGTTGGAATACTCATAATTTTACTTAAATCGGTTCATACAAATGCACACAAGACATCGATTAATTTGACATGACATAAGTTTCAGAAATCGAATAACAGAGATGAAAAATGTTTAAAAGATGCAACCACGAGATAGAGGATTTTTTTGCTAAATTTAGCAACAGGTTTTAACCACTTTTTAGCTACCAGACCAGCTATAAGAATTTTTCTGGCGAAAATTCGCCGTTTTCCGGCGCACGATTACATAACTTTCTCTTCTTACGAACATTCGTAAGGCGAGAAAGTAAAAAACAAGTCAACTTAAACTGTATCAGGGTTTGCAACTGGCGACCCGCGGGCCGCATGTGGCTCGCGGTGCCATTCGCTGTGACCCGTAAAAGGTTATTAGTCAAAATGGAAGTCCCTTGCATCCATGTAGGGCAAGAACATTGTGCGCCTAGCGCAGCCACCCTGCCGAGGTCAACAACCCTTACATAAAAAGGGGGTATTTTACATTTAAGGATTCTTTCTAGTCAATTTCGAAATTCAAAATCGTACTGAAGTATTGCCCTGCGTTATGCATGGCACGGCTTGATATAAGCGTGGTTCCATCCCCCACCCTCTCCATCGTTTCAGAGCAGCCGGGCAAACTGCCCAGATCACCCAAAGGGGGACGTCAGGCGTGGATCGCCCGAGTAACGAAATATGGCCCGCAACCATATTAAAGGTTTTAGTAGTAGTCTTGCAATACATGTTATATATGTATGTGTATTTGATTTAGGGATTATTTGAAAATTACACAGTTCAGTAATTAATAAATTACTCTATTATGTGTTGTCATGCCTTACATTTTATAACTTATATTAAACTTAACACTTAACTACAGTACTCTTGGTGTAAGAAACTACAAGAGCCCCTACTTTGAACAGTTTATGGAGAAAATTTGTGAGAAGGCTTCGAAAGGAAATTTGTTTTTAATTCTAGTTGAGAGGTCATTTAGTGAGGCCAGGTTGTAGTGGACTGCTTCGTTTATTGTATTTAGGTTGGTCTAAAACTTGTTGGAAAGGTGGGTGATGTTTCATGATCATGATATATTTAGTTCTTTTTAAGTTGGGCGTTTGAGATGATCCTGTTCTATACGTAGAAGCCATGGTTGAATAACAGTGCGATGTGTCAGCTTCTTTATCTTATCAGGAATACTTCTCGCGTATTAGCGCCACTCCCAAAAGCAGGATATCGTCGACAGTCATGATGTTTACTTTTCTTAGCATTCGTGTTTC
Organism: Acheta domesticus; assembly: GCA_031308135.1. Taxonomy (NCBI): domain Eukaryota; kingdom Metazoa; phylum Arthropoda; class Insecta; order Orthoptera; family Gryllidae; genus Acheta; species Acheta domesticus. The sequence continues at coordinate 68,349,104 of JAHLJT010009355.1, forward strand.
CTGGGAGATGATAAGAAGTATTCATCATATCCGTTATTCTACGTTTCACACCGGATAAACAGTGAATTTGAGACACGTAGCTTTCTTAGAAATATTTCCTTAGGAACTTCTTGTTTGTATTTAGAGTTGCCACCTGTCTAAAGTTTCTCACCCGACGAATTTATATTATGGCTCAAGCAGGGTAATGATGAAAAAACTTTCGTTTAAATCGCATATTTGAACAAATGGTGCTACAGAATGGCAGAGACTTTCCCGTATTAGTTTTCTATTTCTTTGGGTCTGGGTTAGCTATTCGGAATTGCCACATACTTATACCAGCTGCCATCTATCACCACCCAAACTACATGTTTTTGACATATTCTTAATTTTCGTTTTCCTAATGGTAGAACGGAAATATTAATTTTAAAATAAAAAAACAATGAAACCTCGTCCTAAATAGCAATTTTCGTTGAATAATTTGGAGCAGTTTATCAAAAAACGGACATTTATGCGCTGCTAAAAATGCGAAATTTGAAGCTCTTTTTCATAGAACATTTTTTAATTTTCGAAAAATTTCATTTTAAGTCATTTGAAGCACATACTTTCACAAATACGATAGTGTTTACAAATTACTGGAAATCTGCATATTAAAGGTGTGAGAGATCTTGCAAACAAATTACACTTATGTAATTTTTGCAAAAACAAAAAATTCCCCAAATTGAGTTTTACATCATATTAAAGAGTGCAATTAGCACTATCCGTTCCAAAACTGAAGAAAAAGTGTGGAGCCATTTATGAGAAAATGGCGTTTGAGTTTTTCTGAAAATGCGGAATTTTGAGATAGTTTTCACATAAAACGGTTGAGTATTCGGGAAACTTTATATGACCTTATTGAAGCACATGTACTCATAAATGTAATAATGGGAACAAATCGCCGCCAATGTAAATATTACCGACGTGAAAGACATGTGAAAAAATCACCTCTTTGTAATTTTTGAAAGAACAAAAGAATAAGAGCAATATAGAGTTTATGTCATTTCATAGACTACATTAGGCACCATCCCTACCAAAAGTTAAAATAAAAAAATTTGGAACCATTTTTGAGAATATCTTGTTTTATAATTTTTTTAATTGCACATATTGCACGCAATATTGCGTGAAAACGACTAAAATTTTCAAAAAAGTGTATATGACCGTAATGAAAGAACTCACTTTGGAGAACAAATTTTATTGTAGGAAAAATCTTTGTATGTAATTTTGTAGTTGTAGGAAGAGGTCGAAAAAAATTCAAACTTTAAGAATGTTCGAAAATTTAGAGTTAACCGTGAAATTAGGGCGTATACCTCCTTAATAAGTGTTTTAACTCTATTCTTGGCAGAAAATTAAAGAAAAAATTTGGAGCCCTTATGAGGAAATTTTGAAAAGGTCCGGGGGTGTCTTCACACAATTTTGGAGAAAATCGGCTGAACGGTTTAGTCGCTATAGTTGTGCTCATATAGACTGCCAGACAGACGTTTTCCTTTCAATTGGTTTTTCGGTATCAAGAACTGACAAAACATGGATTCTGGCTCACCACATGTTAGGGGATATTTGTCTTAATTTAGCAATTGGATTTATCCACTTCTTTGTTGTCAGGGCCAACAATGAATTTTTTTCTCCCGAAAATCTGACGTTTTTTTCGCCCAACTTTCCCTACACTACGTATATACTCCGTTTATACTTATATTATACGGACTATATATGAATATACTCCGTGTGTACATACGTATATACTACATACCTACGTGTACGGGAAAGTGAAAATGAGTTGTAGGAAAGTAAAAATGTAAAATGAGGCGTGAAACAACTTGGAAAATTTATATTCTCAGACCTGGAAAACCGGGAAAAAGTATTGAATTTCAAAAAGTCAGATAGCTGGTCTCCCTGCATTGATCGTAGTCATGTGCTCCATCAACTGTGGTGCGGAGCATGGTGAAAAGAGACTTACACCATGGCGTGGAGCAACCACCGCTTTCTTTTCACCGGATTTTCCCTCCATATAATCATAATCAGAGAAGATGAAGAATTAAATACAGTGATATACAGACTACACATAAACTAGGTGAAAAATAGTATAATCTCCATATGTCTAAAAAGACTGAAGTTGTGATAAATACCCCGTGAGATTAAAAATAGTAATTGACGACACAGTGATTGATCAAATTTCTATTTTTAATTATCTTGACTGTCAGTAATGACTTGGACAAAGACAAAGAAAATAAAACGATTAAATTCCAATCAGTGTGTGGAATAATAAACAAAACTCTTCAGAATAAATCAAGGAAATGTCGGAACGATCAAGGAAATAATTCAATGTCGGAAGATTCAGGAAGTGCAAGTGAAAATGGAACATGCACCTATCTTTTGACCGTTTTATAAATTATAATTAATATTTTAAGATCTTTGAGGGAAGAAATATTTGAAGTTTCTTCGCCCCGTATTTGGTGCAATGGAAGTACATGCATTAAACATATTTTATAAATTTTTATTTTGAAATATCCATATTCGAATTTTATACAATAGTCTTAGTGGTCATAATTCTATCTAAAGGCTCTAGTGGGATAAGGAGGGGTTTCCGGCCTTGGTTTACAATTCGACTCAGATTTTCCCATATGTTTGGATGTAGAAAACATTATTATTTTCAAAATATGAGGCTTAAAATATCCTCATGGTAAGTACTTACAGCGAAAAAAAAAGCGTTTTTTTCGTGTTTAAATTAAGAAAATAATCATTTTATGGCATATATTTTATTTTTTTGCTTCTGATATGGAGTTTGCCGTATTAATTGGTTAAAAAACTGATTTAGATGCCTTGCAGTTAATAAATAAAGTCATAAATTGATTAAAATCATTTTTTCTATAAAAATATTAACCAAACATTTATTTCTTTAATAAAAATTCATCTAATTTGTAAACTTCCGAAAGGGGTTGTAGATAGTGCTGCTTAAGAAATGTAGACAATTTCATATGCTTTGGAGTGCTTCAACCGGCAAATATCTAGGATTTGATTTACGACCTGGCGGGTCGATTTTGTAACCATGCTTTTTTACGATTTCCGTGTCTTAAATAATTTAACATGTTTAATATGCTTATAAAATATGTACCATTGTCAAAATTGACAAAAGATAATATAAATGCCTTAGTATTGTTGGAAATCTTTATTATACATCGAATAATGTTTTATTCAAAATACGAATGGTTTATACGTCATAAAATAATAAATCGGGAACAAATTAGTCACTTCTGTTTGTTAGAATAACGTTTGTTTACATTGCTGGATTAAACTAGAGTTTGAAAACGTTCCTACAACAAGTAATAATTTATTATCTAGCCGATGGTGTAATAATTTAAGCTTTTCTCCGATAATGCCGTGAACGGCTTCTACAACCCATCGTAGTTTTGTAACGAGTAGAGATTCGTTTGATTCTTCTACAGCCAACTGATTTCTTTTACCTTTTAATGCCGGCATAAGTACAATGAAATCCATTTACTAATAACATTTTTGAATGCCCCTAAAAACCCGTTCAAGTGTAAAAAAATAGCCTTTCTTGAAAATTTTGCGTATACTCTTAGGAATAGACAACATATGCTTGTGTAAATAAGCATAATTTTGAATTCCTAAATATAGACCACTAATTTCTACAATCTAGCCGTCAGTAGTGCAAATTGCAAACGGTTTGCACAAGGGAACTTTTTCTGCCCGGAGAACGATTTTCTCTGGTAGTTATTCTTTGCACATTTTCATGCCTTATGTATGTACCGTACATTATAAGCACTAATAGATCTTCCAAATTACGCAAACTTTTTACATAAATGTAGGAATCGCAGGCTTACGATTCCCGGAAAAGGTAGAACACGAATTGCCTTAAATAACGTGTATTAGCCAAAGATACAAGCACACATTTCAATACAATACATCGGACTTCATAATAATATTCGTAACGTTGTTTTTCTATGGCAACCAAGCTTCTGCTTCTCCCGCCACGCGGCGCCGTCGTAGCCAAACACCGCGCTAGTCAAAATTCAGATCCCACATTCGGCCATCCTCAAAAGCCTTCAGTCCCTGAAGGGAAAACCTACGGCTTCATGTAGTCGGCTGCTGATGTAATCTTGGCTCCACCGGGGTCGAACTGCGTCCTCTTGATCGCCACCGTGTCGCCTGTTTGGTAATTAAGGCTGCTCTCGACTGTTCGATATGGCGCCACCGATTTTCTTTCTGGTTCTTCAGGATGGATTCTTTCTCTACCTTTCGAAGGCCTTGTCTCTTACGATCAATCCGCTGGACTGCTTCTTGCCCCAAAACTTGTAAAACGGTTATATCGTCTTGATGTCTCATCTTGACGCCAAGGAGGATCTCAAACAGAAACTTACCAATTCTTCGCAGGAAAGTACGGTTAATACATCTCTGTAACGCCTTTGTGTGTCGGTGCCAATGTTCGGATTTATCTTTAGACAGCTTGGTCATATCCGGTACAATTGTACTGTGGATTCGCTGCACCTGTTCATTACGTGTCACTCCAGTAGTATTAAGATCGTGCTCAAGTTCCTTTTTGTGCAGTACTCCTGAAATGTTATAGAAGTTAAAGACGATCCTCGGCCACTGATTATCCTGTGAGAATTATCAAATGATGACAGTGTAATGTCCAACTTGCTAATTACTTCATGCGTGTTAGTTTTTGGACCGTAAATCTGCAGAACTGATTCATAACTCAGAGCTTCTTGAAGTTTTGTGAGTGACTGCTTTTGAGCGTCTTCAAAAAAGAAATTTTCTCCATCCCTGACTTCATATAATGGATATGCGATTTTGGCAAATACCTTTATAAACTTTCTAAAATAATCGATGAGGCCAAGGAAACTCTTAACTTGTTTAACACTCTTAGGGTCGGGAAATCGTTGTATAGTTTTTACCATGGTTGGTGCAGGGGTTGCTGTGCCATTTTCGACAACACAACCTAAATATTCAACTTTAGTTTGGAGAAAATCGACTAATGGCATCGAGAAACGAGTCCTCACAATCTTTTTGTTTACGATCTGCAATCGATACTTATTCTATGTGCACCATCTTTATTTGTCACAATCACTAACGGAGTGGCATACTCACTGTCACAAGGTTCAATGATGCCGTTTTCCAGCCCCTCCTTGATCTGGTCGTCGAGTATTTTCTTCTCCTTAGGCGCTAATCGGCTTGGTCGTAGACACTCTGGGTCATTATCCTTGAGCTTAGTCTTCGTTTCGATTGTGAATTTCACGTTCTTCGGCGGCGGGTAATCTTCACATAATCGGCAAACTTTGTTTCACAGACAGCAGGTACATCAATTTCCCTTGAATCTATGCACTGGAGTACCTCCGGGTCGTCATGGAATTCAGTCTGCATACAGTTAACCAATGTTCCACTATTGTCTTGTTCTTCTTCATTTCCCGCTGAAATGCGTTTCGATAACAGTTTGTCGTCCATGGTGCGGATACATCCCACACTCTTAATTTCTTTTGTACACCTCGGTGAGATGTGTCCCATACTCGTTGCACTTAAAACATTTGGGCCCCTTATCCCAGTTTGTACAGTTGATCCTTTCATGTTCCTTGGATCCGCAGTTGAAACACCGTTTCTGAGCTGGTCGCTTGTCACTTAAATTCTTGTAGCATTGTGTGTGATCTTCTTCGTTGAACTCGTTCGATTTTTCGTCCCTCATTGCGGTACTTGCCTTCTTCCTTCTGTGCAGTTGCTATTTGTTCTTTTGATTTCACTTTCATCTTCTCGTAGGCCTCTAGGCATTTCTTGAGCTCTTTGATAGTTTTTGCAGTGTACAAAATGGCTTTGTTGTTTTCATAGTCTTGTATTCCATCGATGATATACTCGATGAGTGATTCCTCATCAATTTTTCTTTGACTAGCTATTTCATCATCGAAATACAAGTATTGCTTATATGTTTCATCAGCTGACCGTTTACGTTCACCGCAATTGTCTGTGTACTGTAGCGCTGCTAAGATTGGAACTAAATTCTTTCATCAAGTCCTCCTTGAAATGTTTCCATGTTGATAACTTTTTTGTCGACATAAACTTCTTTGCTGAGCCTCTAAGCATACGTTTCGCGTAGATTATCTTTTGTAAGTCTTGCCATTCTAACAACTCGCTAACATCTTCAAATTCGGAAAGCCACTGTTCAACTTGGCTAGATCATCACCCGAAAATTCGGTTAGACTGCCCTCAACATCACGTATCGTAAATGTCGGCTTGACTCTGTTAAGTTCATGTCTGTCACGTCTGTTACGTGATCCGTGTGCGTCACGCGTGTCGCGCGTTAGACGATCACTGTTTGATTCATCGTCTGACGAGTTGTCGTACGTCGTTCGCCGCACTTCCTTCGCATCGATCACTTTTCTATTCGTTCGCGACCCGACGCATTTTTCGACACCTTTTTCGTCTTGTCGCACATATGATCATAAAGAAATTCTTCGTATGTTCGTCACTGTTCACATTACTTCCTGTATCTTCGTCACTGTTGCCTGTTTCTCTTTCTTCTGAATTCTTGATATTATCCTCCTTGGTTGTGTAATTTTTAGTTCTCCCCAAGAAGATTGCTTCGTCACTGTTCACATTACTTCCTGTATCTTCGTCACTGTTGCCTGTTTCTCTTTCTTCTGAATTCTTGATATTATCCTCCTTGGTTGTGTAATTTTTAGTTCTCCCAAGAAGATTGCTACTGTTTTCAACCTTTCAACTAGATGAAGCCTCTTACCACCAATCGGTAACTTCAGTTTCTCAATTCTTCTTTCAACTGATCAACAGTAAATTTCTCTATCTTCTTGATGTCGATTACCAATTCTTCGGTCCGTGATTGTCTGTAGTAATCGCTTTGGAGTCCCATTATTTTGTCCCATTTTGACATTCTTGTCAACGTATGTCTCGACCGACGTTTCTTTTCCTTCTGCCATCTTCTTTGTTTTGTCAGTCGACGTTTCTCGTCTTGGCACGAACAAACTGAACTCGTGGTCGTCTTTCCTCTTGTTCAATACAACTGCTTTGTTCCGTGTACAAGCGATTCTGTGCGGCTCACCCGTTCCGACAATCCGCGCCAATCTTTTCAAGAATTTGCCCGTAAATCCCGAACAGAGCCCCCAAATGTAGGAATCGCAGGCTTACGATTCCCGGAAAAGGTAGAACACGAATTGCCTTAAATAACGTGTATTAGCCAAAGATACAAGCACACATTTCAATACAATACATCGGACTTCATAATAATATTCGTAACGTTGTTTTTCTATGGCAACCAAGCTTCTGCTTCTCCCGCCACGCGGCGCCGTCGTAGCCAAACACCGCGCTAGTCAAAATTCAGATCCCACATAAATGACGTGTGATTACCAATGCATCGACGCCAAACTCATATGGTAAAACATTTTTCTGAAATCAGTCCATAATAGATCCACAGAAATGCGATACAATTTGATCGCTTTTTAAACCCGAAATTGATGCTAAGACATTATTGGAATTTCCCGCTTTTAGTTTAAATTAAAAAACATGATTAAGGCCTACAAAGAAGATCTGTTTTTTTTGTTTCCCATAAAAGTTAACTTTTGTTGCAATTCTTGAATTTGTTTTGTATTTTAATCCAATAAATGTAAACAAACGTTCTTCTAACAAAGAGAATTGACCAATTTGACCCCAATTTATTATTTTATGACATATAAAGCATTTTTATTTTGAATAAAACATTATTCGAAGTATAATAAAGATTTCCAACAATACTAGACATTTTCTATTATTTTTTATCAATTTTTACAATATTACATATTTTATAAACATATTAACACTCGGAAATCATAAAAAAGTTGGTTACAAAATCGGCCTGCCAAGTCGTAAATAATATCCTAGACACTTGCTGGCTAGAGCACTCAAAAGCACATGAAATTTTCTACACTTCATAAGCAGCACTATCTGAAACTCCTTCTGGAAGTTTACGAATTAGGTGAATTTTTATTTAAAAAATAATTTTTGGTTAACATTTTTATAGAAAAAATAATTTCAATCAATTTATTACTTTATTTATGAACTGTAAGGCATCTAAATCAATTTTTAACCAATTATTACGGCTGAGTTCATATCAGAAGTAAAGAAATAAAATAAATGCCATAAAATGATTATTTTCTTAATTTAAACACGAAAACAGTTTTTTCGCTTTAAGTACTTACCATGTGGATATTTTAGCCTCATATTTTGAAAATAATAATGTTTTCTACATCCAAACATGTGGGAAAAATCTGAGTCGAATTGCAAACTAAGGCCGGAAACTCTCTATCCGGCTAGAGCCTTTACGATGATACTGTCGTTTATCAGAAATACATTTTTGCCTTTGTCCTCTAATCTCTTTATGCTTTTCTTTTCACATCATTACTTAACTTTTAGGAAATAATTTTCAACCACTTACAATCAAAATGGTACTATCATTATTTAATCGCAATGCAATACATTTTAGTCGGTTATTAAAATTAAAATAATGTACGAAAAAATCATTCCATTGGTCGATGAGTTCTTTTAGTTTATCTTCGTGTTCTTCTCATTCTTTACCTTATTAGACAAGTATAATTGAATTAGGTACCTCTTTACTTTTTTGTATCATTTCTATCCTTCCATTTTCATACGACCTTCTTTATGTTTCACCGTAAATGCGGAAAGCTCTTGTTTGAATGACATAGTATGCATCTGAATGGTATTGATGTTATTATTAATAATATTTTTGTTACCCATTTTCCCACAATCAAGTGTGCAAAACCATGTTGATGAATATGGATTTATATTAATGATCGTTCTTTCAGTTAGCAGGTTTAGGTTTATTGGTGGTTGGCATATTGCTGGAAAAACAAGTCAACGAATATGAGGAATTTTAAGTGGAAAATTTCACGCACCGCCGATCATTCTCATTGTTGTTGGGAGTTTAATTTTTATTGTAGCATTTTTTGGATGCTGTGGAGCTATTCGAGAAAGTCATTGTATGCTTATTATGGTAAAGTATAAAAACGCAACAAATATTATGTTGAAGACTGTTATAAAATGTATCGTAATTGTAATTTTTTGTGTTTTCCCGCAATCTTTTTTCAGTACGTGATTCTAGTGCTGACAATTTTATCCTTCAAGTAGTTGTAGCTGGATTGGCATTTGCATATAGGGATGACACGAAAGATGTTATTGATACGAAACTTAGGAATTATGTATATAATTATGGAAATAACAAGGATATTGTGGATTCTATACAGTCAAGTGTAAGTATCTGGTATGTTTACTATAAAAAATATGTTGCATTGTAAATTAAACTAAAAACAACTCTTTACAGCTCAAATGTTTGTGGTTACGACGGTTATGGGGACTATACGTTACAATTAATCAACATACCGTCGAGTTGCTGTCCTAAATCACCCAGTATCTGTACACGAAAAGAAGCATACGATGACGGATGCAAAGAGGCTCTTCAGGATTTTATAGAAGATCAAGGAAATATCATCGGTGGTGTAGCTATAGGAATTGCTGTTGTCGAGGTAAATGAAATCAAAATCTATTGGAAATCCGTGAACATGAACATGATTAAAGCATCGATCGATTAATCGTTGATTTTTACTTTTCCGTATACATACGTATATACGGAGTAATATACGTAGTATAGGGGAAGTTATGTAATGCTGCGCGAAAAAATGGCGGATTTCCGGCAGAAAAAATTCATTGCCGAGCCCTGATAACGAAAAAGTGGTTAAATCCCTGTTTTGTGAGTCCATGATACCGAACAACCAATTGAGGGCAAAACGTCCGTCCGTCTGCCTGTATATTTTGTTAAAAAGAGCTTCAAATTTCGCATTTACAGTAACGCTTTAAACGCCATTTCTTAAAAACGGCTGCAAATTTCTCAACGAAAATTGCCGTTTATGACGAGGTTTTACTTTTCTTTAATACTCGCAAAGTAATATTTCGTTCTATTGTTAGGAAACAGAAAAATTGATATCTCAGAAAAATGTCTTTTTGGCGGCGATAGATGTCAACTGGCAAGAGAATGGGGCAAGACGGTAAAGCCAGTTCACACCAAGGAAATTAGAAAACTTTACTATGAGATAAGTCTATGACATTCTGAAGCACCACTAGTTCAACTCTTTTATTCTATTTCTAAAACATATGTGATTGGCAGATCAATTGTTGTCTGTGTCTCCATCTGTATGAACCCATTTAAGTAAATAGGTAATTCTTACTACATTTTAAAAAATATAATACAGTAAATATCGATGTGATCAACTCAGTTTTTGTTTTACCGTGATATCCCTAAAGGTTTCCAATATTTTTACTTCTCGCTCTTAGGAAGGTTCTTTCCATACGGCACTTCTGCGGCGTAGTGGTATGGGTGTCAGCATGTTCACTCTGACGATTTGGTTCTTGGAGCGGAAATAAATTGATTCCTGGTTGAAAAAATTTGTAAATTTCTGTAGTAGTATAATTTAGCGGAGCACTTACGTATGATGCGAGAAAGTGTGCACTTTTGTAGCACCACTAGTTCCACCCATTTTTTCAATCGAAATTACACGACTTACCTATCGATTCGCTTATCGAGTCGAAATTATTCGAAATTACTCGAAAATTACTCAAAGAAGCGTTTTGAAAAGTTTTCGTGATTTACTGTTGAAGAATACTTTGCATTTTTAAGAAGAAATCTTTAGATTTAATATTAATTGTGTAAAACTAGTTTTCATAATAATAACTTTTTCACTTTTAGAATTCAAGAGGTTTAAACGAAAATAGCACCTGTGCCCTGTTAAATGAATTTTTATTTGGCGGGGGGGGGGGGGCAGCACAGAATGAAAAGCAAAATGGAGCATAAAATCTGACTAGGGCTAAGCAATTGCAGGAGATTGCAGAATTTCAGAGCATGCAAATTTAAGAGATGCTCTGATTTAATTGATTTTCAATATAAATTATGACCAATAAAACTCATTATAATGGTAAAATGTATATACGTCATTTATGCAATAACGTATACAATTGCAAATATTATATTTAAAGATTAATAATATAGCGTAAATTGACCTGCCAAGGGTCATACCAAAGTTTCCTGCTAGAAGTGATAATTTGGTGAAATATTTATAATAATATTCGAACCACTTCAAATTAAATGTTCGTTTTCAACTTGCATTGTTCTTAAGTCTTTGCATTAGTTTCTTAATTTTCCCATATACATATGTACTAGTTGAATGTGGCGTCGCCGACGCTGTAAACTGTTTCAAAACTAAAATCTTGTGTTAAAAATTTCTTTCATACGTCATTTCTTTCATGCGTAGGTTTGTTCTAATATATTCTTAGAGATCTGGCATTGGACTTATCAATAAATAGTAGTAGCCGTTAATGTTATACTCCCGTTCAAATATTCCCAACTCTCAATGGCCGTATATATTAACTCCAAACGGGATTTGAACTGGTAATATTGCAATTTCAAAATTATAATTGCTGTAAATACTTACAGATACATGCATGATGCGACAGCACAGCTATATTTTTTACGTTTTATTTTCTAATATGAAACATAAATGATCACCTGTAAGCTGTTGTTCTGCGTTATTTTCTAACGCTAAAATACGATCATTCTCAATTAGTTCGGAACATTCTGACGCAAAAACTTCTATAACTACATTTGATTCCCCTGAGCTGAAATCGATTTTTGCACGCTTAATAAATTAGTTTTTTAGTATTTACAGTTTTTGTTTCCTTCGTATTCACTTCACGTTCTTCAAATTTAATGTTCCAAAGCAAGTTGCAAATTCTTTATACAAAATACGCATGAAACACATCCCAACTGAAATACTTCAGAATTCTGAGCACATTCTGCCGGGCGATATTCATTTAATTTTTATTCGTTTGTGAAAATCAGTGTTGCCATCCTCATGGAGGAAAATTATGGTGTCGCGGACTGAAAATAACCACGGAATAATGGGGTTTAATCAACGACACCTGCATAGATCTACTTGGTTGGTTTAATGTTTAATACTTACAAAGATCGTAGATTCAAAACACGAAAAAACACGTTTTTGACAATTTCTTGGAATCTTATGGCCGGCTCGGAAAACAAATCATCAGTTCCCCAACAGGGGACCGAGACGCATTCAATGACACCTCATACGTCTTGATTGGTGCATGGGAAGTGATCTAGCCATGAGACACGAAAATCCCCACACACGCACGATATAGGAGTTTTCTCAAATATGGATGTATGTCGTAGTATGTAGTTATGTAAAGTTATGTAATGCTGCGCGAAAAAATGACGAATTTTCGGCACAAAAAATCGTTGCAAGGCCATGATAACGAAAACGTTTATTCATCCAGTTGCTAAATTAAGAAAAAAAAAACCCCTAACACGTGATGTAACCAGAATTCCTGTTTTGAAAGTCCTTGATACGAAAAACCAATTGAAAGCGAAACGTTCGTCCGTCCGTCAGTAAGTCTGTCCGTCCGTCCATTTGTCCGGTGTATGTGAACAACACTAGCGCCTAAACTATGCCTACGATTTATTACAATTTGAAGAAACCTCTGTCCATCTGCCCTGAGTCGAAGCTCTGAGATTTTGAAAAAACATTCATTGATTTTTGGGGGTACGTTGCATGAAGCCCCCAGACATATTCAAAATGTTCTAAAAAATGATTCCAAATTTTTCTTTAAATTTAGGAAACCGATAATTAATAAAATGTCAAAAAATGTACTTTGGGCGGCGACAGATGGTAACTGGCACCAGTATATAGTAATTTCGAATAGCTAGCCCAGACCCAAGGAAATAGAAAAACGAATACGGAAAAGTCTGTGCCATTTTGTAGCACCATTTGTTTTCGAGGTAGTGTCGTTAAAACTTAGTGAAAAATTAGTGGTGCTGCAGAATGGCACAGTCATTCCCGTATTAGTATTCTATTTCCTTTGGTCTCGGCTAGCTATTCGGACTTACCACATACTATTTCAGCTACCATCTATCGCCGGAGAAAGTACATTTTTTTGACATTTTCATAAATAACACAAAAAACCTCGTCTTAAATGGCAACTTTCTTTTAAAAATTTGTTGCTGTTTTTAAGAAAATGGCTCTACTAAAATGCGCTTGTTTATGTGTTTGTTTAAGCTCTACTAAAAATGCGAAATTTGAAGCTCTTTTTCACAGAAGAGTTTTGAGTTTTCGAAAAACTTGATTTGAAGTAATTTTAGGCACATTAACTCACAAATAAAATAGTGTTTACAAATTGCCGATAATGTGCATATTGAGGGAGTGAGAGATTCAATCAAATTATATTTGTGTAATTTTTGAAAAAAAATATCCGAAAATAAATTTTACTTCATATTAAAGAGTGCAAATAATACCAACCGTTCCGAAGGTTTAAAAAAAATGTTGAACCTTTTTCGAGAAAATTGCATTTGAAATGCGGAAATTTGAGGTAGTTTTCACAGAAATGGTTGCGTTTTCGAGAAACTTTACTTGACATTATTTAAAGCACGTGTACTCATTAATATAATAAGGTGAACAAAGTTATGCTAATGTAAGTATTAACAACGTGAGAGGCTAGTAAAAAAAATTACATTTTGAATTTTTTTAAACACAAAAGAATAGAGCACTATATGGCGTTTATGTCATCTAAGAGTGTATTTATTAGTCCCTAACAAATGTTTAAAGAAAACATTTGTAGCCGCTTTTGAGAAAATCTTGTTTCTGTAATTTTTTAAAATTGCATATATTGCCCTCAATATTGTGCGAAAACTACTAAAATTTTAAAAAAACTGTGCATAACCTTGAAGAAAGAACTCACTATAAAAAACAAATTGTATCTGATGGAAAAATCTCTATCTAATTTTGTAGTTGGAGGAAGACGCCGAATAAAATTTAAGCTTTCGCAGTTTTCGGAAATTCAGAGTTAACCGTGAAAGTCGGACCTATGCCACCTACCTTAATAAGTGTATTTTACTCTATTCTTACAAGAAATTTTAGGAAAAAATTTGGAACCGTTTTTGAGAAAATGTCGAAAATGTCCGGGGGGCTTCATGTAAAGTACCCCCAAAAATTAATGAATGTTTTTCAAAATCGCAGAGCTTGGACTCCGGCCAGAGGGTCATTGGTTTCCTCAATTTGAAAAAAATTGTATGCATTATTTAGGCTCTAGTGTTGTTCACATACACCGGACGGACGGACGATTTGTTTTCAATTGGTTTTTCGGCATCAAGGACCCACAAAACAGGGATTCTGGCTACACCACGTGTTACGGGATTTTTTCTTAATTTAGCAACTGGAATTATGCACTTTTTCTTCAACAGGCCCCAGCAAAGAATTTTTTTCTCCATTTCGCCAAAAATTCGCGATTTTGAAAAACATTCATTAATTTTTGGGGCTACTTTACATGAAACTCCCCGGACATTTTGGAAATTTTCTCAAAAACGGCTAAATATTTTTTTTAAATTTCTTGTAAGAATAGAGTAAAATTCTCTTATTATGGTGGCATAGTTCCGATTTTCATGGTTTATTCTGAATTTTCAATAATTGCAAAAGTATGAAATTTATTCAACGTCTTCCTCTAACTATAAAATTAAAGATGGAGGTTTTTTCTTCAAATAAAATTTGTTCTTCATAGAGAGTTCTTCCATTAAGGTCATGCACATTTTTGTTGATAATTTTAGTAGTTTTCGCGCAATATTGCGTGCAATAAGTGCAATTTTAAGAAATTACAAAAACAAGAATTTCTCAAAAACGTCTAAAATTTTTTTCTTTACCTTTTTCGTAACAATAGGGCGTAATGTACTCTATGAGATGACATAAACGCCATAATGCTCTGTTCTTTTTTTTTCCTCAAAATTTACAAAAATATAATTTTTTTTCACTTGTCTCTCACCTTGTTTCGATCTTCATGGTTTATTCTCAATATGTGCAATTTGAAAAAATTACAAAAACAAGAATTTCTCAAAATCATTTTTGTTTTTTAAAAAATTACACAAATGTAATTTGGTTTGAAAGATCTCCCACACCGTTAATATGCACGTTTCCCACAATTTGTAAACACTTTTGGATTTGATAGAATGCCTTAAATTATTTTAAATGACGTTTTTTAGGAAACACAAAAGATACCTGTGATAAGAGCTTCAAATTTCTCATTTACAGTAACGATGAAACGCCATTCTCTTAAAAACAGCTCTAAATATTTAAAGAAAATTGCCATTTAGTACGAAATTTTTGTGTTCTTTAATATTCTAAACTTAATAATCCCGTGCTATTATTAGGAAACCGAGAAATTAAGAAAATGTGGAAAACGTACTTTGGATGGTTGTAGATAATAGCTGTCAAGAGTGTGTGGCAATTCCGAATAGCTAGCCCAGACCCAAGGAAGTAGAAAACTGATATACGGGAAAGTCTGTGCCATTCTGTAGCACCACTAGTTTCGTTATTAAGGACCGATAACGATTTTTTTCTGCCGAAAATTTGCCGTTTTTTCGCGCCGAATTACGTAAGTTTGTCTATAGTACGTATACACTCCGTATACGTATATACTCCGTATATACTATGTACATATACGGGAAAGTAAAAATACTTTTATTATTTAGAAAAGTGTAAATGAAATAGGTTGAGCACCGTTACAGACAGAACCGGACACTAAAAACTGAAGTGGCTGTTTTTTAGAGAATTTCAGGATGAGTGTCATCTATAAAATATGCTATATTTATACTGCGACATACTTTGCCCCTCAAAGCCCGTCGTCACAACGGAATATGTCACAGTATTTCGCGACGTTCTCTGTCATGCCACCAGGTATCGCAGGATCGCGACCATAACAAGCGACTTTAACAAGCGACGGAGAAATATGCGAAATACCGTGTGATATTCCATCGTGGCCATAGGGGCTTGAGGGGAAGAGTTACAAAAATCGCACTATAATTGAGAATGTCAATGATATTTGTATGCTAGTTTTACATTTTCCGTAAACCTTTTAATATAGCCATTGTTCGAGAACGTAATGTCTTAAGTTTTCATTATGTTCTTAACTCTAAAATTGCCCCACACTTTAACAAGAAAAATTAATTATTAGATCTTCATTAAAATATACTGGTTTTGATTTCAGATTGTTGGTATTATTTTGGTCTCTGTTTGGCCAACTCTATCAAGAATGCAGAGAGAAGAGGAAGATAATAACTGTTTCGTTTCTCGCAAAATTATACTTAAAATTTGTATTATTTACTTTTCTCCTGTAAAATTTAATGACAATAAAGTATTGGAATTATACATATTTTTAAAAAGTGTGTCTTTTGTGTACGAAAATATTTTTGCCTCATTTCAAAATGCTTGATTCGGCTCCATTCGTTGCATCGTCTGTAACAATTTCATTCGTACGACAGTCCCATTTTTACTTTCCAGTATACGTACGTTCTTACGGAGTAATATACGTAGTATAGGGAAAGTTATGTAATGCTGGGCGAAAAAATGGCGAATTTTCGCCAGAAAATAATTCGTTGCCAGGCCGTAATAACGAAACTAGTGGTGCTACAACAGCACTTACTTTCCCGTATTAGAGGAAACAGCTAGGTAGTACTGAAATATTTTTATGCTCTACTAACATCTTAGCTTACAACTCACTGTTTCCATCGCAGTGTTGTCAGAACTATGTGAATTCTACAACTGCACAAAAATAGCATACAAAAGTTATGTAAACCTATATTGGAAAAAGAAGCCTGATACCCTGGACAATACAGAAATGCAATCCATAAGACCATGATTAGAGCAGAGTATTCTAAAACCATGCAAAAATACTCTACTCACAACAAATGGGTACAGCATTTCGTGCGAAAGCTAAATATTTTCATGTAAATATCAACATAAGTTAGACAATTATAACTCCTTTTCATACAGCTCCATCAGGTCACAAAATGACACGTAATTCACAAATATTCGCGAGCGCAAATGGAATTCCATTGTTGCAGACCCCGCATTGTCGCTATTCTGAAAGCTGTTAATTCTTTTTACTTATTTCAAATATTTCAAAATAAACTATTTAAAAAAATTAATATATAAGTGTATAACAAAAGTTCGAATGTAAGAAACGAAGAAAGAAATAATATTCAAAATTGCACATTCTAATTTACGACGCACCCAGCTGTCCGGAGCTCTGTAAATTTACAGTGAGCTACCGAAAAACCAATTGAATGGAAAAGGTCCGTCTGTCCGTGTCCGGCCGTCTGTGAACACTGCTAGCGCCTAAACCATACGTACGATTTCTTCCAAAATGGATATTCCCCGGTCGATCTGGTTCTAGTCGAAGCTTTGAGATTGCGAAACAGTTTCTGTAAAATTTGGGGGTACTTTACATGTAGCCCCCCGGACATTTTCAAAATTTTATCAAAACCGGCTTCAATTTTTTTCTTTAAATTTCTTGTAAGAATAGAGTAAAATACACTTATTAAGGTGGCATATGTCCGATTTTCACGGATTACTGTGAATTCTCGAAAATTGCAAAAGTTTAAAATATTTTCGTCGTCTTTCTGGAACTAGAAAATTGAAGATAGAGATTTTTCTTTTAAATAAAATATGTTGTCCAGTGTGAGTTCTTTCATTAAGGTCACGTGAATTGTTTTTGAAAATTTTACGTTTTCGCGCAATATTGCTTGCAATATGTGGAATTTAAAAAAATACAAAAACAAGATTTTCTCAAAAACGGCTCCAATTTTTTAAAAACTTTTGGTAGGTATAGTGCCTAATGCATTTTATCAGATGACATAAACGCCATATTGCTCTATTCTTTTGTTTTTTCAAACATTGGAAAAATGAAATTTTTTTGACTTGTCTGTCACGTCGTTAATATTTACATTAGCAGCAATTTTTTCATATATTATATTTACGAGTACATGTACTTTAAATAATGTCAAGTAACGTTTCTCAAAAACCCAACCGTTTTCTGTGAAAAAGTAGCTCAAATTTTCGCATTTTCAGAAACGCTTAAACGCCATTTTCTCATATATGGCAGAAATTTTTTTCTTTAAACTTTTGTAACGGATTGTGCTTATTACATTCTTGATATGATGTAAAGTTTATTTTGAGTTTTATTTTTGAAATTACATAAATGTTATTTTTTTTAAGATCTCTCACATCTTTAACATACACATTACGTGGAATTTGTAAAGATTATTATATTTGTGAGTGTAAGTGCTTCAAATAACTTCAATTAAATGCCAGTATTTTGAAAACTCAAACATTTTCTGTGAAAATGAGCTTCAAATTTGCACGTATGTAGTAGCGCTAAAACGCCATTTTCTCTTGAAACGGCACATATTTTTAAAAGAAAATTGCCATTTATGACTAGGTTTTTCTGTTCATTAATATTCTACAATTAATAGTTTCGTTCTAGCAATAGGAAACGGAAAAATTAAGATAATGTACAAAAATATGTACTTTTGGCTGTGATAGATGGACAGCTGGCAAGAAGAGTATGTGGCAATTCCGAATAGCTAGCGAAAACCCAAGGAAATAGAAAACTAATTACGGGAAAGTCTGTGCCATTCTGTAGCACCACTAGTTAAACATATGATGTTAATAACATTGGTTTATGAATCTAGAGATATGAAATTGTCAGTTGGGTGCTAGGTATGGTTTGCAGCAGAGCGATTTGTTTAATTGTTGGTGCAGTATCTTTACTGAGATTTCTTCATCTGCTCGACGGCTTCGACAATGTAAGTTTTTCAGTGGCGTATCCTGAGTTTTGGCTTAGGGTTTGTAACTCGAGAAATGAGAAAATAATTAAAAATTCTTAAATATTCCTCATTCACCAATGCCATTTCTCTCACTTTGGTCAATTAGAGCACACAAATAATTTGTATATTTAAAATAAAAACCGATCCAGTAAAAGTAATAATGGCTTACGTACTTCAGGTAGTTTACTGGTTGAAAGTTAGAAAAAGTTGACTGAAGTTCACGACCTAGCAAAATATAAATGTGTTTTCTCATACTTTAATAATAAGAGCACTATCAAACCCAATGATTTTCAAAATTGTCCAATTCATTCATTTCGAACACATCAGAATTGGCATAATTTATAAAAAGGAAAGCAATGATCCAAAATAAAAATATAATAGGAAAGAAAAAAAACAATCAATTTACAGACACGTAATGAAAAACAGTTGACAGTTGTCCTTTGCTGCTTACATCAAGGGTTTCATCCAGTATCGAGGACACAAAAGAGGCTTTAGAAATTTCATTTTTAATTTCATGGGCCATTACCATGCTCACACTTGAAATCAAATCAATATGAATTTCTGGCGAGATTGCACGAAACACTGGAATTTTCCATTATCATCCTTGTCTGTTTTATCATGTTTCATTATTTCACTTATATAGTCCATGAAATTTTCTCTATTTGATGATCCCCTATTTTCATTATGGCTAGAAAATACAAGACCTCGTCTCCCAAAAAAGCATACAACTCGAATGAAATATGACATAATTTCCTTATTTTATCTTATATCACTGTTGTATTGTTCAACGTAGCCTGTGTTGACTGCTTAAATAAAATTCTATCCTCTCATATTTTTTCCAATATTTTAAACTGTTTCTCCCGTGCTATAATTTGTCCACGGCACAAAAATACGACTCCATAATTATGTAGGCATTTTATATCGCGTTGTTCCCTCTATTCCAGGGTACAGATGTGGATTACACAGTCCTTGCATACCCTTGTGCATTCAACCAGCACAATCACTAACCTAAATTGGCAACAAATATATAGTTGCTAAATGCATTAAAATAAAACTTAAATGAAACAACAATGTTCATTAATTAATCTCGTTCTCCTCCAAATACCAAAGAGAACAATGAAGTTTCGTAAAACGACAGCTTTTTCGTAGGCACTTTGGATCTACTGGGTCACTATGCATCTGATTCACAGCGCAGGCTAGGCGGCATTTCAGACTGACTCGTTCATCCTTCTGAAAAATCGAATTCTCAGCGGCGCAATGTTTGAAATATAAAGAAATATTTTGTAGTAGACAAAGAAAATAACAAATGGACAATTCACAATCATTTTAAAAGAAAAATAGCTGATATTTTCAGGGTATATGACACATCATCCACATCCATGGACGCTACTCCCCTGAAGTTTTTACATTTCTTTACAGGGAAATTCCGTATGTATACAGACTAATATGTCATATATATGATAAATGATACATCTGATAACAAAATTACGCAAACTTTGATATGAATTTCTTTTCACTACTGCAATGAAGTTGGTGTCCTACATGTAGGTTGGTAGGATAATACACATTCGAAGACGTAAGATTAGTAACGACATTGGAGGAGACTATTTAATTTTTTTGACAGAATTCATTGGAAAATGCTATCATTGAGTGAAATAATAGATGCATTGGAAGCGGAAACAGACAACTTTGGTACTGGAGAAGTTGATATTTTTATATCTGCTCCAGAAAATGCGGCAGGAATTATCACTGATGAAAATTCTGGACAATAGGATGATATGAATACCGATAATTTTCCAGGTAGTGTGTTATGAGCAGAAGCACCAATAAAAGGTAAAGATACCGCTTCAGTAGAAGTATGCTCAATGCCATCTAAGTCAGAAAATGTTCTTACCACTTCCAATAAAAGGCCAAAGAAAACAAAGATATTTACAGTTGGTCGAAGGAAGACAGAGGACAGGTCCTGGAAAAATTTCCCGTAATTTTCACTTCTATTTTGACATTCTTTTACTAGTATTCCTCTACTTATGGAATTTCAAAGACAAGGAATACGTGGTACGGCAAACAATCGCTTCGCCAATTGATCGAGACAATCGCTTGCCAAATTGTCCAAGAACGGATGTGAATACCATGGAGAAAGGAGTCAGAGGTTCTTTTGAGTTTGCTGTTGCAGAGAAGACTGCTTTGGTATGCAGATGGCGGGACAATAAAGTAGTTACATTTGCTACAAACTCAGAATCCGTGTACCGGCTTCTAAATGTTTAAATACATTCACAGAAGGAAAAGAAGAGAAATCAAAGTGACTCAACCAAATGTTATTGGAAAGTATAATAAATGTATGGGTCGTGTGGATGAAGCAGATCAGAATATAAAATTGTACAGAGTATTAATTAGAGGGAAAAGTAGTATTGCATTGTATCCTCTAATAATGCATTGTTTTGACATGAGTGAGTAAAATGTATAGATTCTCCACAGAAAAATGAAAGATTAACCACTTGCCCTCTAGGCGCTGAGTAGGAACAGCTCTCTTGAAAACATACTGGAGAACTTGAAGCGAGGCACCAGTAAACCATCTCAGAGAGAGAATTAGGATTCCAGATATGACTGGACCCGACCCCGTCGTTATCTGCCCGGAGATGGCGACATTGTCACCAAAAGTGTACAACCCGCTGTAAAAAATGTGATATTAGGTTACACATAAAACGTTTTGTCTTATATCATACAAAATTAATATATTCTGCTCAATAATGCATTTCATTTACAATTATCCCAATATTTTCTTATAAAATCCATGTTTTCAATATGGTAACACATGACCTTCACAGTAGTGTATTATCCTACCGACCTCCATGTAGGACGCCCAAAATTTTCCAAACTGAAATAGGAGTTGAGACAAAAATATTTTATGAGTTATTTCATGTGTAGTGACAGCCCTTACTAACTTCTAAAAGAAATTTTAAAAAAATTATTTCAGGATAATCTGGGTTAATGGCGATTTGTTCATATTACTCATATTATTATATTTACGAGTACATGTGCTTTAAATAATATCAAGTTAAGTTCCTGGAGAACTCAACCGTTTTCTCTGAAAACTAGCTGAAAATACCTCATTTTCAGACACGCTCAAATGCCATTTTCTCATAAATCGCTCCAAATTGTTTTCTCCGTTTTTTCGGCTTCTTAATACTAGAAAAGAAACCACTATACACTATTACTATGATATAAATGCAAACGTCATGCATAGCAAAGGTAGACGTGACGTTAAACGATGAACATTGGCGCAGTTCTTCCGAGGGAAGCTTAGCTGGTTCGAGTCTTGGTCGGGGAATATTATTTGTCAAAATTCTCTGTTGTCGCAGGAAATAGTTGAGAATTCTAGAAAAATGATTGAAAACCAGGTGAAGCCATTCGAATCACAAATATCGATAATTATGACAAATGAAGTGGAAGTTTCTGTAAGTAATTTTCCAATTTTCATTTTTTATTAATCTTTCACGTCTTCTAGGTACCATCAAATTAATTGTTTTTCTATCATGCATTTACCATTTTATGTCACTGTTCGGCCCATACCGTTCTAATGTGGCGTAGTGTTATAAGTGCCGTCTCGTTAACTTTTAAGGACTAGATTTCGGGTCTCGGAACGGATAATATGTATGTTTATGTAGAAGTGTAATAGGTGCATTAAGGACTATGTAGAAGAAGTGTGAGAAAGTATGGGCTTTGGAAGCACCACTAGTTAAAATCTCGGAGCTTGCACTCAAGCAGGCACATTCACTGGACACACGGACGGACGGACAGACCGAACGATTTGCTTGAAATTTGTTTTTCGGTATCAAGGACCCACAAAAGAGGGATTCTGACTACACCACGTGTTAGGGGATATGTTTTCATAATTTAGCAATCGGTTTTATCCACGTTTTCGTTATCATGGCCCGGCAACGAATTTTTTCTGCCGAAAATTCGCCATTTTTTCGCGCATCATCACATAACTTTCCCTATACTACGTATATTACTCTGTATATACGTACGTATACGGGAAAATGAAAATCAATGTTTGTTGCTTCGTGCTTCATGCGCTGTCGTACCGTACATCCGCGTGCTATTAATCTTTGTCAACTTATTGCTTGCACTTGCGGGAATAACATACGCGTTGTTACAGTGAAGTTACAATTGGATGGCGCTACAGCACATGATGGCGCTTCAATTAAATGCAATTCCCAATTCACGTTAGCTTTATGGTTTCTGGGCTTTGATGTGTGCCATGGGACGAGGTCGAGGAGAACAGTAGGATCAGGCGGCGCCAGGTGATGAGAGGAGAGGGAAGAAGAAAAACGAAAATAAAGGAAGAGGTACCAAGGGAGAGGGGGAAATGAGAAAGGGAAAGAGAGAGGGAAAATAGAGAAAGAGAGAGAGGGAATTTGGAGGAAGAGGGAATATAGAGAAAGAGAAAGAAGGAAATTGGAGAAAGAGGGAAAATAGAAGCGAAAAGAGAGAGGTAAACAGAGAGCGGGAAAAGAGAGAGGTAAACAGAGAGCGGGAAAACGAGAGAAGGAAATGGAGAGTCAGAGAGTAGGGCGATTAGAGAAACAGAAAGGAAGAAGAGACAGAGGGGAAGAACAATTAAAATTTGTTCTCCAAAGTGAATTCTATCAATTAAGTCATGTACACTTTTTTGAAAATTATAGTAGTTTTCGCGCAATATTGCGTGCAATATTTCCAGTTTTAAAAAAATTAGAAGAACAAGATGTTCTCAAAAACGCTCTAAATTTTTTCTTTAACGTTTTGGTAGGTATAGCTGATAAATGTATTATATGAAGTGACATAATTGTCATATTTCTCTATTCTTTTGTTTTTATTTAGAAATTACAAAAATGTAATCTTTTTGACGTGTCTCCCATGTTTGTAATATTTAGATCAGTGGCGATTTATTCACATTAATTTATTTACGAGTACATGTGCTTTAAAAACGTTAAGTAAAGTTTCTTGAGAATGCGAACAGCTCAAAATTCTGTATTTGCAGAAAGGTTCAAACACCATTTTCTCACAAATGGCTCTAAATTGTTTCTTCAATCTTTTGTAACGGATAGTGCTAATTGCACTCTTTTAGATGACGTAAATTTTCGTAAAACCCGAAGACGAGATTAAGATAAAAGGTAACGAACGCCGTGCGCTAAAATCGGCCAGGGGGTGCCTGGTGTTGCCTGAGTCAATGACAACAAAATAATTTTGAAAAAAGTTGTGCAAAATATCTTAAAAGTTGCTAAATTGTTGTTAAACAACGTTCGATGTAACCAGGGAGTCGGCCACCCCCAAAGCAAAGGGGGGTGAAATGAAAAAAGTTAAAATGCCGCGGGGCGAAGTCGACCACCCGAAAAGCAAAGGAGGGGGTGAGTTGAAAAAAGTTAAAATGCCGTGGGGCGGAGTCGACCACCCGCAAAGCAAAGGGTGTCAGTTGAAAAAAGTTAAAATGCCGTGGGACGGGTCGGCTACCCGCCAAGCAAAGAAGGGTGAGATGAAAAAACTTAAAATGCCGTGGGGTGGAGTTGGTCACATGCAAAGCAAAGAGGGTGAGCTGAAAAAGCTAAAATGCCGTGGGGCGGAGTCGACTCACGGGACTGCGAAACCGGGCTCTTGGAAGACGAGTCCTCGTCGCCTGAGAAACTCCAGCATTTCGCGGCCAAATAGATCGAAGGCCGGGATTTCACCCCTTAATAAACATTTATTATTGTCCGTATTTATACTGCATTGTAAATTGACTATGTATTTATGAGAAATATGATTTTGCTGTTGATTGTTCAAAGTTGTTTAGGCCTCTCTTGTTATTCGTTGTTAGGTCCGATGTTGTCTCCTCTCTTGATGCATGCACTAATTTATACGATACCTATACCTAGTAAATGACTATGTCTATCACTTAACTAAGTTGAGTTGTCTAATTCATTTCTAATCTAAACTACACTAGTGCACTCGCATCTTGTCGCGTCCTGTTGTGCGGTAAGCTCGTGAACTTCGCTCGGCACCGCACTGTTTTCTTCTCGGCTTGACTCGATGCGAGAAAGGCGTCCGGTGGCAGAGCGGACGTCCTCCCTCGCAGAAGTGCCCCCTCCCCTCGACGACTGGGACGTGGCCGGCGCGGGGCCCTAAGACACCGCTACGCGTTTACACACGTGCGCGGCGGTACTCGACTGGGATCAGATCGTTCTGGGCAGTGTGCGCGTAATATATTGCTGCACTCCCCGTGACGGCTTCTGCTGATTCTCTCTCTCGCTCTTTTAATTTGTTTTTTGGGGAGGAGTTTAGCGAGAGCCGCCGAGCTGGGGTGGTGCCACTCACGCAGAGCCCCTACCACGAGTGGCAGGAACGCGGTATCTCCCCGTAGTTTCTGGCTAAGAGCACGGAACGAATTTCCTGGTATTTTGACTCCTTGTCATTGTATTTTGCTTCGAGTGCGCCATGATATGCTATGCACACCGCAGCGTCTACACAAACCGCCTCGTGCCCCTTTGCCAGAACTATGTCCGGGCGTCGCCGGCACGCGATCACCAAATTCTCAAGCAGCACTGACCACCCATTGGCTACTGGCGCGTCTTTCAGAAGTATTAAAGGGCGGTTGTGCCGTAACTGCAATGCGGCGCTGTGAGGTCGACACTCGGAGATCACGTGCCCGATACTTTCCGAAGCTGGGGTGTGTGGCTCATACAGTTGCCAGCAGCCCTTGCGGCAGGTCCTACTCTCCCGCTTGTTTTGAGGCTGGTGAATTGAGCTTTGGAGAGCTGTTCAGGCGCGCCGCGTGTACAAACTTGTATAAGGGCGGCCTCATGTTTTCGCCCGATCCGAGGAAGTAAGTAAACTCCCTGCCAACCCCTTCGAGCCCACTGGCGCCCTATTGCTGCTGCTGCTCCCGCTATCTTTTTTCATGGACTTTGAATATTAATTGTCCTTAGCTTCTTTACAAGTAGGTAACGGGATTTAGCATTAATGATGTTGAGGCTGTCATCAGCATCCTCGTCGTCAGGGGCAGTGGCGAGGAAGCGTTCGAGGAGGGTCGCGTCGTCGGCCGCAAGGGGGGAGGGGGTCGTTGGGCAGATGCTGCTGGGGTGCTGTTGTATTGGCCCGGGGTGGGGCGGCTGGCGGCTGCGGGCCGCCCGTGGCGGGCGTGGCAGGTGCGGCGTCGGCGGTCAGGTCCGGGGCGTTGCCGCTGGCAGCAGGGAGCGGGTCGTTCGGCGGCGTCTGGTCGGGGCCCGCGGCCGTGGTGGCGACCACCAGGGCTCTGCCCGGCGATCCAGGGGCGTGGACGGCTGCGCAGTCATGCGGTGGCGTCTGGCCGGGGCGGCGGCTAGGGCGGCGGTTGCCGCAGCGGTTCGTGGCCTCGGGGCGCCGCGACCGGCGGGGCGGCGCCAGATTGGACTGGCGTGCGGGGCGTGATAGCTGCGCCTCTGCCGCCCGCACCAGCTGGGCCACTGTCAGGGTGGCGGGCTGTCCTGGGGCGTTGCCACTGGCTACTTTGAGCGGGTCGGCCGGCGCGGCCCTGGAGGGGGCGGCGACTGGCGCAGCGGCTCCATCGGGCGGGGGCGGGGCCGCTGGTGAGCTCAGCTCCGAGGCGTTGCCGCCGGTTGCAGAAGGCGGGGGGGGGCGATCTAACTTGCAGAGAGGGCTCCAAAGAGGTCACAGGGTCGGGGGAGTTCTCGTCCAGGATGTGGTATGTCCACGGATCTCGGATCACGGAGAGCCAGTTCTCTTTCTCCGCTTTGGCGGTGCTGGGCTCCCCGTTTGCCGCTTTCCCTTCCTCTACTGTTTCCTCGGCGGCTGGCGTGCCCGCACGCTTTTCTGTGGAGGCGGGGCTCGTCTAGCCGCGAAGCATGACCTTTTGGGGCAGTCCAATGCAAGGGAGTCCCCCCCCGTCCGCCCCCGAGCCGGGCGGGCGCCAGGTGAGGCCTAGCCGCTGAGACGCCATGCTGGCTCGGGTGAAGGCGGATTCCGCCCCCGCAACGCTCGCATTGGTGGCGCCGTTCATACAGGCGTAGATGTTGGCAGCATCGGTGCTCACTTGCTGGCAGTGAGCCGCTTTGGCTCCGAGATCGGACATGACCTCTGCCTGTACTCTCGTGTGCGCATTAGTGAGCAGCTTAAACACGCTGTCTACCTCACATACGTCCGCCTCGGTCGTCGCCTCGAGCAAGCCGATCCCACCCTCCTCCCTCCTGGTATAAAGGAATGCGTTGGAGGAGCCGTGCCCGAGCGTGAGAAATTGTCTCCCCCAGGCGCGGACGGCGAGGTAACACCGTTTCAACATGTTCTTAGTGAAGCGGCCGGGCCGAAGCGGGAACGTGACGGCGGGCTGGACATACTGCGCCAGCGCATACAGCTTTTGGTGATCCCGTAGGTCGGACTGCGCGATCTTGTCGAGTAGATCATTATGCTAGCGCAGCCCTTCCCACGTGGGGATCAGATTGAATCCCACTGGCTTACGTAAGTAGCGGGCAGCTTCATCCTCCGCCATGCGGGGGATCAGCTCCGCGAAAACCTTGATCGCATTTGCCAGGACCACCTTCCGCCGGATACACAGAGTGCGGCACTTTGCGGGCTTAAGGGCCATCCCGAGGCTGCGGATGGCGAAGTTGGCTTAGTCCACGTGAACCTGCAGATGTTTGGGGAACCTTGCGAGCACCGCGATGTCATCCGCGTAACCTGAGGGCGGATGGGGGTCGCCATCCGCCCCCGCCTCGATGGCACGCAGAACCGGATCTATCGTGAGCCCGCTAAGCGAGCAGCCCTGCCGGAAGCCTATGCGCAACGGGATGGCGGTGGTGCTTCTCTCCGCGCACATGTAATACGTGGCGGTGTTCCGGTATAATTCCACCGTGATAGCGGCAAAGGCTTCTCCCATCCCAGCGGCATTGAGAGCGGCAGCAGTCGTGCGGACTGCCCAAACGCTTTGGCAATGTCTAACAGTGCCACACAGAGGTTGTTTCGCCCCCATCGGGCGCGCTGGAGCTCGCGGCCGAGCAGGTAGTTCTGCTCCAGCACGCCGTCGAAGGGTTGGAAGCTCTTTTGTGATGTAGAGAGAAGCTGGTTTGCTTAAACGCATCGGGAGAGGCAGACCGCCGATACGCCTGTAAAGAGTTTATAGAGAGTGGGGGTGAGGACGATGGGCTGCCAATTGCTCGGGTCCTGTTCGTCACCGGTTTTGTGAAGGAAAGTTGTGTGGCTCTTCCGCCACTCCGAGGGGATGATACCGGCCTTCCTGATTAAGTTCAGGATTGATGAGTGATGAGCTTGGCTTCTCGATCGAGTCGCCGGAGGTGGGCGTAGGAAAGGCGGTCTCTGCCCGGGGCGGTGTTGGCGCTCAGCTCGAGCCGCCGCGCGGCTTCGTCTTGCGTGAACTCGCTCGGGGGAAGAGGCCGCTGTAGTCCCGCGCTTCTGTAGGTTGCGCATGGACTGCCGTGAAGTGGGCCGCGAGCCCGTTGATCTCCCGCATTGCCCGCCTATTCGTATTTTTGTCCGTGGGAGCGACATCGTCGCTGGGGCGGGCGGCTGCGTCTGTAGGCTGGGGGCGATGCGGGGCGGTCTTCATCGAAGCTGATGCGTAGTCCCCTGCGCACCTCGGCCGTGAAGGCAGCGTAGATTTCATCTACATGGTGCTGCTGGAGGTCCCGCGTTCCTCGTCGTAGCTCCCCCGCTTTATCTACCGCGAACCCGTCGCCGTCCATTATGCGCGGCTGCTGGGAGGGAGTGGTTCTGGTTGCGAGGGGCGGCGCAGGCAGCTGGTCGATGCTGCCCTGTGGCATCGCGGCTGGGGCGGCGGGCGGCGTCCTGCGGTTCCCGCGGTTGCATCTCCTCTGGTTCCGGCTGGGAGCTCTGTTGGGCGCCGGCGTGTTTGCCCGCGTCGTGGCCGGCAATATACATTCGGCGCTGGCGTCGGAAATGTGACGGGGGCGGTGCCTGTCCGTGGGCGGCGTAGAGGACCCTTATATCTTCCCTGGGCAGGACGAGCTCCACCAGGTCAGCTGTGGGGGGAGCGTGGTGGTCGATCTCGGCATTGAACTACCTTATTAAGTCCTCCGCAGCCCGGATTCTATTTTGGTTGGCGTGGAGGGTATCGGGGCGGATCTCGTGTTCTTCATCCCCCGCCCATTGCAGGTTCTTGTGGCTCGTGTGGGAGCGAGTGTGTCTGGTGGCAGAGCGGACTGAGGAGAAGCAGTGATCACGCCCGTGGCGACCGCAAGTCGCAGGGAGCAGGGAGGCCGCAAATGCTGGAGATGTTGCTTGGGCGGCCGCCTCACATCGCGTGCGATGCTCCTCTCAACTTTGGCACTCCTGGTGGTAGAAGGCGTAACCTCAGCAGAAGATGGTAGTTCGGGAGACCCTGTGTTTTACCCGTATGTGTGGTAGTAGTGCGCGGCGGCGGCTGGTGGTGGTGACGGCGTTACTGGCCACGACGTCGCAGGAGGGTCATGTGACTGCCAGCTGCAGCGACTGCGGCACCGCCAGGGTTTGTGTGTCATGGAACAGTACGGGCTGTATGAGATGCCGTCAACTACATTGTCTTCCTACGCATTCCTGGGGTGATGGGCTCGGGCTGCGATTCCACTCGTTTCCGATTCAGAAAGCGACAGGACCAGGCGCGAGCGTAGTTGAGCCCGGAACCCGCAGCTTAGGCACAAGTATTTGTCTGCTAAGTTGCCGTGGGCCTGGCGCAGGTGGTCTAGGAGGTGCGTTATGCGGGCAGTCATGCGGTCCGCGCGCGAGACCGATTCCTCATACTCCGGGCAGACCGGGTATCTGAGCACGCAGGCCGGAGGCAGATTATGCCGGAGGCAGAAAATTGGGAGCCGCCCGAAGGAATGGTTCCTAAGGACGGGATTTCTCCCATTATAAGGAACAGGGTGGTCGTGAAGCTAGCCAAAGGCTGAAATTCCCCGGTGTCTTTGTCGAGACCTGTTGTGCTGCCTGAGATACTAGAAAAGAACCCCGAAAGATGGTGAAGGCCGGAGCCAGAATCAGCCCGAGGCGCTGCCTGAGAAAGGAGAGGTGGGCCTCGAAGCGTGCTTTCGCCCGTTTCCTAGCTTCGGGGCAGCAAAATGAAACCTGTAGCGGTCGCTGAGAAAGACTTGAAGGGCCCGAAGTATGCTTAGGGTTTTGCTGGCTTCGGGGCGATAGCAGCCTTACACGTTTCGGTTGCCGATGAAGCCAAAGAAGGCTCTTAACGGGCTAGCGAGGCGGGCACGGAGAGGATGGGAGGCGCTCCGCAACTGCCTGCGAGAGTTTTACCAGCCCGAAAGTGCGCCCTTCGGGGCGGAGAGAACGTAGAAAATGCTTTACTGCGCCCCGAAGCATGCTTTCGGCTTTCCTGGCTTCGGGGCGATAGCAACCTTAGGCCAGCAACAAACTACACCGAGGAATGTCTTTCCAGAAATGTGCGACGAGAAATGTGGAAAATCGAAACAAGTGACACTTATGGACCCCCAGACACTTGAAAGTTTTTTCTCATTCGCCTCTGCGGAGGCAAAAGACTTCCTCGCTGGAGTCGATCGTCGAGCGAGTTTTCTCGGACACATTTCTACTCTTTCGTTTGTTACATGACATTTGCTGCCGCAGGAAAACACCAAATACTGCGTAGAACTGAGTGAGGTTGTAATATTTAGCAGTAAAAGATGCGATGAACCACCAGTTTCTTGAATATTCTCTTAAAACGGAAATGAACAAGAAAAACTGGTTTGGATGATATTATTTTTATGAAACCTACTCATAATGAGCTAAAGAAAATTTGTTGATGTACTTCTCCCTTACACGTAACGTAATTTTCTGTTTCTTACATTAAATAATGCAATTGCAAATTGCAATTGTATGCAATGCAGAAGTGTAATTCTCGCTAGGCAATTCGAACTCGTTTATGGTTTACGATTATGGTAACAATCAAGGATTTCACGGGTTAAAATTACCCAAGAGCATTTAAGAAAACAAGAAATAGGACTCGCATGTGGCACATAAAGGCATTTCGAGACATCGAATAACCTCTTTCTAGTGCGTGAATGCAGCCTCGTTGGCCTCTTTCCACATTTCTCGTAACACATTTCTCGCAACGCACGCAACAGACTATACTTCAGTTTTTCTTTCTTGGCGCACGGGGGGTTTCAATAAAATGGAATATCTCACGGTATTTTGCGTCGTTCTCAGTTGTGCCGCTAGGAGTCGCATGATCGCGACTGTATCGAGCAATGCTGGTGACCATGCGATTCCTGGCGGCACAACGGAGAACGACGCGAAATACCGTGAGATATTCCATTTTATTGACACACCCCCGTGCGCCAAGAAAGAAAAACCGAAGTGTTTGTCTGTTGCGGGCCTTACACGTTATAGTTGCCGAGGAAGCCGAAGGTGGTCCCTAACGGGGTGGCAAGGAATTGACGGAAGGGCACCGCGTCGCGGAGCCTGCATTTATATAGCATTCGGCTTTTTCCTTCCTTTCCTCCTTCCTTCTTTGTCGTTGCGCTTGCGCATTAAAGTTTTTCCACACCGACACCGGGCTGCTTCCGAAATGGCGGCTCTTTCTCAGGTGATCTCATTCATCCCCTTAACTATCGATGTCGGCCGACTTCGCCCCGGGGCGGGCGGGGTCGGGGGGGGACGGTCTCCGGCCGAAAGACCTTATTTTTTTATGCACAACCTTGGGCGATGGATCACTCGGCTCGTGTGTCGATGAAGAACGCAGCAAATTGCGCGTCGACATGTGAACTGTAAGACACATGAATATCGACGTTTTGAACGCACATTGCAGCCCTCGGATTGTCTCCCGGGCTACGCCTGTCTGACAGTCAGTCGTTAGTACTGGAGCGCGAACGGCATCGATGTTGGGGTTAGCTCGTATACACCCGTGGAAACTTTCGTCCCGTCGCTTTCGCATTCGAAAAGAGTCGGGTAGAGAGGAGGCGTGTCTCTGGCGATATTCCCTTAAAATCATCATTTCCACGATCGCCCCCGATGAGTTTCTGGCTTGCCGTAGCAGTCGGCCGAGAGTCGACAGACCGAGGAACTGCCTTGCCGACAAAGGTGGAGAGCAATCCCCGGAGAGCCCGAGCAGCTGCGGGTCCCCGACAGCCGGGAGAGATTCGGAGGAGCGCACCCACGTCTCGAGCGGACCCTTTCCAGCGCCGGCACGCAAGTGACGGTTACAAATTCTCTGCCCAGGCGGAGAGCGGGCGCTCTCGCACGATGACTTTGCGAGAAGGGAGCGGCGCCATGTTGGGTGCAGCGATGCATTCTGACACGACTATTGGTCGCGTTCAGGGCCCGCCTTTTTTACACCAAATTTACGACCTCACCTCAGGCGTGATTACCCCCTAAATTTAAGCTTATTAATAAGGGGAGGAAAAGAAATTAAGCTGGATTCCGTTAGTAGCGGTGAGTGAACAGGGAGAAACCCAGCACTGAATCTTCCGGCCAGAGGGTCGGCGGTGGTGTTAGGGAGCGGCCGTTCCCGGTGCGCGCTGGCTTATTCCAAGTCCTCTCGAAAGGTCCCGTTAATCGGATGAAAGTCTAACATGTGCAAAGAAAGGGAGCAGAAGCTCAAAGAGTTTTTGAAGTAGTGGCTGTCCTCTCGCCCATGCGGCGAGGCTGAATCTTTCTTCCGTTCGGAGTCGGGTCCCCACCCTAATACAAATGCGTTCCGAGCATTCGCATTTGGATTCGGGAGCTCCCTGTCTTCTCGGGCGTCTCCGTTATACGCTCACGTCGCGTCTGGCGACCGGATGGGTGCCCGCGAAGGCGAAATCAACGCACTAGTCCGTTTCTTCGGAGCCAGCCGGCGCGGCACGCGGCTATCTGTTTCTCAGAGACGCCGTAGACCAAAGCGACGGCTGAACTGCGGACCAGGGAGGCTATGCCACGTGAAAAGCAAGAAATGGGCGGAAGAGCCCCGCGTCGAGGAAACCTGCGTATATATACTCATTGTCATAAAAAAAGCTCCACCCAGAAGGATGAAGTGGATTGCGTTCCTTATTGCAGGCAGGTAGAGGGTACCATGCATACGAAATTATTACATTTTCACGTTTATAGGACCAATATTTACTGCGCTACACGCCCACAGACTGTACATGGTAGTTCGGCGTGAGGTCGTCATGTTGACAAACACACGCGTCCAGACGTCGTGGCATGGAGTTGTACAGGTCTCTAATGGAGTCCTGGGCTAGTCCATGCCATGCAACCTGCACCGGAGCGCGCGGTTCGTGCACATTGGTGGGTAGAGTGGGGTCCTGTTCGCGCGCTCCGTAGCACCCCCAACATTCTCGATCGGGGAAAAGCCTGGCAATGCGGCTGGCCATGGCAAAAATATCCACGGCTGCAAGGCATGGTCGAGAGATGGCTGTGTTATGCGGACGCGCGTTTCTTGTTGAAATAGGGCATGGGCCTGGGCGTTCACGACCGGCAGGGCCACCGGTTGAAGGATCTCCTGAACTTACCGTGCGGCTGTCACGGTGCCTCCCAGGAACACTAACGGTGAACGGGCACCATAGAATATTGCCCCACACCATCACAACAAGCTGGCGAGACTTGTGATGGAATACCCCAAACCGCTCGTCATGGCGCTCCCCACTTCGTCTTCAGACACGGACCCATTGGTCGACGCCATTAACACAAAAGCGAGACTCGTCACTGATGATGCCCACTGCAGGTCTGCATGGCCCCATGTCCATAGTTCCCGACACCAGGCGAGTCTGTAGCGACGTTGATGGGATGTGAGGGGCAGGCGTCGTAATGCTCGGCGCTCGGCGAGCCCTGCATTGTGCAACCGCCTGCAAATCGTATTAGCACTTACAGGATGTGACTGCACGCTGCACAGCCCGCTGAATATCACCTATAGTTGCCGTTGGATCTGTTCGCGCGTGGCAGACAATCCGTCGGTCCTCCCTCCTCTTGATGCGTGGCGGACTTCCAGATCCTGCATGTCGTATGTGCATGCTTTCCTTAATCCATTGCCGCTAACAGTGGGCGATGGTGGTGTCCGTACGATCGATGTGGGGCACAATATTGCGACAGGACCAACCAGCCTCTCGCACACCCACGATGCGGCTCTTCTCGAAAGCGTCTAACTGGACAACTGCCTGTCGCCTGCGTCGCCGAGGCATAGTGTACGTTCAGGTGACGCTCTCCGTTGTCGCAATGGGTGGCGCAGTTTGAAGCCCACAGTGGCGCCGTTCGAAGCCCTCTTATCTAGACCGGTGGGCGAGACGTCACGCATCTACCACCGACCTCATAGTGTGCGGCAGACCGTGAAAACGAAGTTACGGCTTAGCTAATGGTGTGCAAAATACCCCCGAGTTTGCAGCGGATAAGTAGGGTCCTTCGGGGGTGCAGCTTTTATAATGACGATGAGTGTATGTGTGTGTGTGTGTGTGTGTATATATATATATATATACACACACATATTGAAACGAGTCGTTAATTCGACCCTTCACAAATCATTTGTTAATGGGGACAGGGATTACTTTCCGGGAATGGGCTCTGGATTCCATTTTCCTCACCAATGGAAACACGTAGGTAATCTGACTAAACATGAAACTTTATTTAACAGTAGATTACAAAAATTAGTTGTTTTTTTCTCTTACAATACATATGTTCTATCGTCATCCTGTCCTAAACAACCTCTTATTGATTGACTTTGTATTGTCACCGAATTCCACTCATTGCTCACAATTTTAATGACTATGGGGCCTCCACTACTGATCACTGCTTCCTATTCCTTCCCCACCCCCTTCTCAATGTTCTTGCGTCCGTTCTTACCCACACCGTTTCTCCTGGCAAGGGCCTCGCCACGCCGTGTCTGCAGTCAGCCGATGGAGCGAATGCCTCGCGAAGCGCTCGGGACTCATCGGGTCGCTGGCCGCCGGGAGGGGGTGGGGAATGCTCGCCGCCGAGCGTCTCGCCGCCGCCCGCTGTCACCCCCGGCTTAACACTTTCTGCCGCGAATTCGCCGCCCACCACCGTTATAGCGGACTCGCCACGCGTCACCCGCCAACGTTCCTCAGTTTTCTGTCAGTGAATAAACCTCTCCTCCTACACCTCGCAGTCGGATGCTCAATGCCGCACAGTTTGGATTCACACTATATTCACCTTGCGTCCATTCCCATGCCTTGCCGCATTCACGCGGATTCCACTCCGTCTAACATAGTTCACTGATGAGATTTCTATCACACCGATTACAGTTCCTTATTCCTGCTTGATCACTAATACACAGTTACTAAGCACCACCAGTCAGTTGCCGCACGGATCTCCACGTGCCTCCGCCGCTACTCATGTACCCACGTGATTGATTTCATTCACTGATATTATCTTTTCTGTACTTCACTAATACAACTATTTACACTCCTCCACATTGTCCCTCCTTACGCTTCCCACTCTCGATGAGTCCGGATTTCAACACCATTCATACTTTTGTTTCCGCACCGTTTGTAAGCGTCCTTTCCATTTCATTGCCATCACCTCACTGCCGTCTTTTCTCGTTCGTCACTCGCGCTTCGGTTCCCCTCTGATTCGGTTTCCAGCGCCCGATTCAGTCGGCGCGCCCTCCGCTACCGCGCAATTCAAATGCTTGCGTTCTTAGAAACGTATTAATATATATATATATATATATATATATATAGTGACGAAATGCGGATTGCCCACATTTGCCACACACCCCCACGCATCAGTAGTTGACGTGGAGAGCGAGCGCGGCGGGAGTTGAAAGGAGCGCGCCGTGAGAAACTAATGCGCGCGGTGACCATGGAGAGAGCGCGGCGAGCTGTGACGCAGGCGCTCATAGGAGAGGGAGATGACGCGTCGTCGACCCCTCCGAGGGGAGGGACGAAAGGTCGCATAGAAATGCCGGACCGCAAAAGATCAAGCCTCTTCTGTTCCCGAATACCGTCCGAGTAACATAGTAGTATTGAGATAGACGACGTATTAGATAGGAGTATTTAGCGTCAAAGACGCATTAGTTAGGCAGGAGGTGCGAAAGTTGGTGATAGTAAAAGTTGTTCGAGGAAGTAGGCAAGTGCCGCAGTTGGTAAGAAACGTTTAATTTCTTGTGAGAGGACGGTGAATCCCTGACCGGCGCTGAATAGTTAAATTCAGTGGTGCAGTCTTACACACCCGGACTGAGTCTAACACGCAACATCATTAACCAGTTGCATCGTGCACGGACTGTCGCACGCGGGTGATTGCGGAGTAGGCGAAAGAAGACCGAAGAAGACGCGTTCGCGGGGGGTCCCGGGCACCGCGGCGAGGGAAGACGGAAGAGGACGTGGTCGTGAGGGTCCCGGATCAGGCGCGGTTGAAGAACGAAGCCCGGAAACGACGCGGAAGGCAGCGAGAAGCTGGCGAACTTTCGGCATACGACGCCGTCACTAAGCGTACCCGGAACCGCGTGACGTAGCCAGCGCGTCCGAACGCCGACCGCTTGTCGCCTTCGCCAAGCCGAAGCGCGCCGCTGCTGGCGAGTGCCGGGAAAGGTAACGGGAAGTGGCGAATGTAGCAAAAATAGGTCAACGCCCCGCGACGGGGAGAACTAAGAGAGAACGTTGAAAGAGGGAGGAGAACGTTATGCGGTAGGGAGCTAGAGAATCGTTAAAACGACTGCCATGATTCTGTAACTGCCGCGAGTAATTGACGTAAATTGTTGTGATAATTGTTGTAATTTTTCAAGTATAAATTTGGTGTAAATGTGACCCAGTTGGTCGAGGCCATTGCATTATTGAAGCAAGTTAGTAAGTGCCGTACGTCCGAACCCGGCGTCACTAGGGCGGCTTTGAGCACAAGATCTCACAAGGTGTAAATATTTAGTTAACGAGAATTCCCACGTCAGGGCCTGAGAGTGGCAAGCACAGATTGTTCAGTGCAACAAAGTAAGGTATTGTTGAGTATGTGTCTATTTTACATGTTCTTTGCAGAGTGATTTACTGTGTTTATTTTAAAAG
Source organism: Acheta domesticus (assembly GCA_031308135.1). Classification (NCBI taxonomy): domain Eukaryota; kingdom Metazoa; phylum Arthropoda; class Insecta; order Orthoptera; family Gryllidae; genus Acheta; species Acheta domesticus. The sequence goes on from JAHLJT010009355.1 coordinate 68,385,791, forward strand.
GGTTCATCAATTAAACCCAGTTTAATTGGATTTTTTTCTCAGGTGTGTGCCTTGTGTTTGGATTCCTGACACCCAAAAGATCTCACTGCCTGAGATAAATAAAGCTCGAAAGAGCATGATATCTGCGAATATCCCGACAGGCGTATTGATTGATAGCTATATATACACACGTCTCTCCCTGGGGCCCTGTCTCGGCGTGCAGCTGAGGTCGAATTGCCCACTTAGGTGGTTTCGGCCCCCGTGCCGAGAGCGGACTTTGCGAAAGTTGCCCTTTTGGGTCACAAATAACGTCCAGGCGCATGCCCGTACGGACTCACCAGCAAGCAGTAGACTTTGCTTGCTCTGGATCTCAGGCTCGTTTTCCTCCCACGGGGTCTTTCTTCGGCGTGAAGTGTAGCTCGAAAGGGCCGACTTTCGTCCGGTCGGCTCTAATGCTACGGGTCGAAACAGCGGAAGTTGCATCTTTAGGGCGGCCGTAGTTTCCAGGGGACTCGCCGTCTGGTGTGCGAGCAGCCAGCTCTCCTGGGATTCGAACTCGGGCCATCCGACTCGCTTTGGACCCTTTTCTCGGAGGTGCAGGTTGGCTCGAAAGAGCGTGTTTTCGTGACGTTGGCCTCGTCTCCACGTGCCGACTTAGTAAAGTTGCCTTTTCGGGATTTGAATATCTTCCAGATGAATGCCGGTAGGGATTCGTCCTTTCGTATGCTAGCAGCAGACGTGTCTGGCTCTCGGTCCACGAGCTTGCTTTTCTCCCTCCCGGTCTTTCGCCGGCGTGCAGCGTAGGGCGAAAGGGCCGACTTTCGTGCAGTCGGCCCAGTGCTACGAGTCGAAACGACGAAAGTAGCCTCATTGGGGTGGCCGTAGTTTCCAGGGGAATGTTGGTAGGGACTCGCCTCTCAAGTGTGCGAGCAGTCAGCTCTCCCGGAAGTCGAACCCGGGCCCACCGTTCCCCTCGGGGCCCTTCCCCGGCGTAGAGGTTAGCTCGAAAGAGCGGGTTGCATCGAACAGGCGTTGTTATATCTGGGGATAAAAAATAAATATCTACGGTCGCCACTCACGAAGTTACGTTAGAATAATTTTTTATAAATATTTAATTAAAGATAAGTGGCACAATCAGCTTCATATCATTCAGCGTGGATAGATCGTGACACCTAATTGAGGCGAAGTTAACATTCAAACTTTAAAGAACCGGAAATTTCGTATGCAGGAAAAAGGAATTAGGTACAACTAATATCCTCACAGTCAATGAGTTTATACTTGTCTTCAAAAAACCAAGAACTCTAAACAAGAAATTTTACAATTTATTTAAATGTCAAAACATTTTACAATTTGAATGATAGAATAAATATACAATATTCCCGAAAAGATGGATTGCACACTGAACAGTGATTTCTAATTAATTACTAAAATCTCTATACATTTATATATCTCAGTCGTTGGGTTTCTTCATTTCGATGACAATTTGCTTACCTGTGATCTGCAAAAATTGCCACCGGATCCGCTCTCCGTACGGAAAAGCGCGAAATCTGAAAATTTATCTTTTGATTCTGGAATAGTTGCACTAATTACGTGCTATGTTACACAATAATAATCCTTTTAATCAGTTTGGAAAAACAGAACATTATTTATTCAAGTATTTGACTGATTTCGTTTCGAAATTCCTATTTATCAATGTAACAATAACATTATTATTTGGGGTCATGACCTTTAAATTGAATTTGAAGTATCGTTAGCAAATAAAATACCCCTGAGCTCTCGTGATGGTCGTCTGGATGTCGCCCGGAAGAAACCAACCTAGGCTTCCACGTCGTTTTCCAATCTTCACTCGGCGGGGCTGGACCCGATGTCATCTACTTGATGCTTCTGCGTTCCTTCTGACATCTATATGTAACTATCATCTACAGTTGCCCTGGCATCTAGAGATACTTTTTCCTAAAACTGCGCAACAGATGTGCGCCTACCCGCGAACTTAACAAATCGAAAAACAAATAAAATATCTGCTAGCTAAGTATTCGTTGCTAATCCTATTTTTAAATTAATTTGTTCCGCCACGGCACTGCGGATATAATTTGCAGTGTCTATCTTGTTTATATTCAATTAACGTCTTAATTACAGTTCTTCAATTAAAGTTTATGATAAATGCCGCGAACTAGATTATTTTTGCCAAATAAAGGTTTTTCGTCAATAATTTATGTGAACAGTTCCACCCGAATTGATTCAGTTAATTAATGTCACACGGCAATGTTCTGACAAATATTACGCAGCTGTATTACAGCATAACGTAACTATCAAACGAACTCGAAGTTACCTTCCGCGTACTTATCAGACGATGTGTTCACTTCGGAGTCTAGATCAAGAGAGAGCTTCTTTCACACCACGGCCTACGAAAGTGACGTCCCAATTGTTTTTCTCCCCCCTGCTCAAAATCAACAATCCCATGGCAACGTTTTTGCTCCATGTACCGCGAGGCTCTGGCGTTTACCGTCGAATGTTTGACCCGCTATTTTGTATATCACAGCTAAATACATAATTACATGTTTCACGTTGACAATTCTCGAAGAATGCTACTTTAGGCTACGCACAAACATCGTGAATCAATGCAAAATCAAAGAACAAGAATGACAGGGCAGTAAATTACTTGCACCCTCTAAAAGTTATTATACAAAATTAAATGCTACACTGCGAAGATGAACTATAGGGGATTTCAAAACTTTATACAAACACATTCATGAAACAACATAAGTATAGAACATAGCTCATGGATCTGTTTGTACACACCAAAAATGCTGCACCATTTGTAGTGAGAGTACTTGTTGCATGGTTTTAGAATACTCTTCTCTAATCATGGTCCTATGGAATGCATTTCTATATTGTCCAGGGTATCAGGCTTCTTTTTTCAATACAGGTATACAAAACTTTTGTATGCTATTTTTATGCAGTTGTAGAATTCACATATTTCTGACAACTCTGCGATGGACACAGTGAGTTGTTCGCTTCGTTCGTATGAAATAACAATTATGCTCAGTTATGGCGTTTTAACATTGATACCTCACCACACCTGTGACACACCGGCTCACAATGAGCAGAAATTACAAATAATTTCGGCATAAACCGACTCTTCTGAAACAAGACCGTTTGCCACCGCAACCACGGGTCCAAGACAAACATTAAATTAGACCTTCGGCGTGTGAAGCGAATCAGCTGATTCGGGCCCTTGCGCTGTCAAAATTGCTTGTCGACAGAGGCAAGACTTCAACGCGTCTGCAAGAACATGTTCTAATGTTCAATTGAGTTTTTAATCGGGAGTGCTACTCCTCCTTTACGGCCAAAGGTAGTTAAATTTTACGATCTGACCTGTATATATAATAACCAGGAATATAAAATTTATTTGAAGGAGAGATATGAGTTTCTTGAATACATGCTATATCTATTTTATACAGTTATAGATAATAAGAAAGTAAAGGAATTTTATTTTTAATTCCATCAGCATTCCATGACAGAATTTTGAATTTTTGAGAAATATCCATTTTCTTTCGAATTAACTAAGGAGAGTTCACGTTATAGGATTGAAAGATATTTTGAATTATTGTGGGAATTACGTTTGACAACATTTTGGTTAATAAAGTTTGAATTTGGTTAGCAATTGATAATGCAAACGAATTTATTTGTTCATTAAATGAAGAATTGTTGTATAAATTTTCTTTAACTTTTTCTGAATATAAAGGACGGGCATGAGATCTAAAAGTATTATTTAACTGGGGTGGTGGGCAAGAAAAAGGTTGATTAGTGAAGTGAGTAGTAGTTTGATTTTCGTTTGGTCTGAGATCTTGATTGATTCCTTTACTTGAAGGATTGAAAGGAATTCTTTTTGTTTCAAAATATTAATAAAGTAGGACATTTTTACTAGAGGATGCGTGAGCTTGCTTACAATTTGCACATGCTTCTTCAGAAGAAATGCACTCCGAGGTAGCATGATTTGCTGAACAGCGTCCGCAGCTTGTAGGTAAGCCGCAGTTCTTCTTTGTGTGCCCAATATATGACAATTTATGCATCTGACTGGACCAGGACGATGTCTTCTATCTTCGACTTGTATTATGGCATTAAATAGTGATGACTTTAGACCAGATTTTCGTGCAGTAAAACTCACTAAAACATGCAGTAAAACTCTCCAAAACGTGCAGTAAAAACATCAAAACGTGCAAAACACGCAATAAAAAGACCAAAACCTTGCAAAATAGTGTAACGTAGACTAAAAACTCCAGTTAATCCACTTACCAACTTATTTTATATTTTTTATGTGATATTTAAAGTTAATGAAATATGATTTTAGTGTTTTTATTATAATTAAGTTTGTACATATTGTTTAAACAAACCATATTTGTCATTTTAAAAAATTATTCTCACACAAAATTAAATTAGCATAAAAATAAAAATATTTTAAAATACAAATATACCTTCAAAAATGAAAAATAATTAAGTTACAGAAGAAATGTTGCTTTCAATATAATTTACAATTATGTCTATTTCCAAATTATTTCCTAAGAATTACTATATCTCCTATCAAGTAATATATATTTCAGACAGAAATACTACGTACTGTATTTCCACTTGCCTCAGTGTCGAGCTTCACTCTGACATGTGTGCATGCAGTTAAAAACGGTCAAAAACTGCGTTCATTCTCTCTCGTACTACGCAAGGCAATTTCTTTTCCGAGCGGACATAAGGTCAATGTGACTCCACATGCATTATCGTATTGGAAAGTTCAGCGAGGAATGGACAAAACGGATATATGATCTGATTGCGTAGGTAGACCCCGAAGTATAGGCTGAGCGGCGGCAACCTACGGCCGCAGACCCAGTTCGTGGTAACACCGCATATCCCTGTTACATTAACTCAGAAATTTTAATTACACACATTACATTACTATAGGCATCATCAAATATATAGATGCTCAGTTCACAGGGCAACAAAATGCAGAATTGATACATATTAAACGGCACTTTGATTTCACAAACCACTCGAATGTTGGGTGGTCTTTGCCTGGGTTATATCATAAAAGGGTCATTCCACGCAAAATCGGACGAATTTGAAGGAAACATTGACCTCGATGTCTGATATCTTTCTGATTATTTTTTACAGGTTCATGAAAACAACACTGTTATATCCAGGAAAAACACAGAAGTTTCGTAAACAACGTTTTTATTCCTCAAATGTAGCAAATCAATTATAACAAACCGGTAACCAAAGAATAATAACAAATAACAAAGCCGGGTTACCGTTTTACCATTAGATGTCCAAAGTACAATGCAGTTTCACCAGTTGCCAAGAAGAACGTCCAATAATACGATTGCCGGGTCTAATAATATATCACTTTGGCCACACTACGTCACTTTACACTCGGAACTCTGCTATAACACTGTCTGCCCGCTCGGCGGCGGGGCCCGCTTTTATTCTCGCCGGCGGCATAGCCTCGCAACCACTCCTGGGCTTCGCTACCTGGCCGCCTCTTCCTCTTTCTCCCGGTCTCGCCACGGTCCGTTGCTCGCTGTGCTGACGCCGAGTGCTGGTGGTGCGGCGCGTGATTCAACTCGCCGCGCACCACCATAACACCCTCCCCTCTCGAAAACGTCGTGTACGGTGCGAACCGCACGCGACGTCTTGTCGACCTCATCGGCGCCTCCGACTGCAGGTTCGGCGCCGGTTGCTGCTCCACTGGGTGCTCGGCTGACTGCTCCGTTGCTTGCTGTGTTGGCCACTCCTGCAACCGGTCCATATCAATTAATTCCCTCATTGACTTTTCTCTTTTTTCTCTCTCTGCTCTCTTCCCCATTGCATCCACTGGTTCTAGTGTGTATCTCGGGCGCACCTGGCCCTGATGCCTAACTACTACTTTTTCCAAAACTTGTATTTGATACATCTTATTTCCCATTGTGCTTATAACAATGCCTGGCCACCAAGCAGGATCTCTCTTAAAGCTGGTACAATATATTTTATCTCCTACCTTATATTTCGGTTCCACCGCCTCTTCGTTGCGGTGGTTACCTGGCTTTAACAATGACAGCAGGGTTCTGTGCTGCCGGCCGCGTAGCACCTCCGCTGGGCTCCTCCCCTCTGGTCCTGGCAGCGTCCTGTAAGTTGCCAAGACGCGCAACAAAGCGCGGCTCCTCGGTGTCCCTGCGTCTCTCGCCTTCTTCATGGCCGTCTTGAAAGTGCGCACGCACCTTTCCACTTCCCCATTGGACTGGGGATGGAAAGGAGGCGCGCAAACATGTCTGATGCCGTTTGCCTTACAAAACCGAAAAAAATCTTCAGATGTAAACTGTGGACCGTTATCTGAGACTAACGTCTGCGGGAGCCCTTCCGTCACGAATATTTTCTCCAACGCATCTATCGTAGCTCCGGCCGTTGTAACCCCCATCTCCACTATGTAAGGGAAATTAGACAGTGCGTCTACCACCACTAACCACATCTTTCCCCAGAACGGGCCCGCAAAATCTACATGCACTCGCTCCCACGGAGCTTCCGGCTTGGGCCACGAGTGCTACTCTTGCCGCGGTGCCGACTGGTTGATCTGACAGGCGTTGCACCGCCTGACCATGTCCTGAATATCTTTTGCCATCTCTCGCCAATAGCAATGCCGCCTAGCCAACTGCTTAGTATCCAACTGCAATGTCCCTCATGTAGCAACTCTAAAATTTGTTTTCTCAGGACCTTCGGCACTACTACCCTAGTTCCCTGGTCCCCTGCCAATAATAATACCCCTGCTTTTACTGAAAGCCTATCTTTCTTCTCGAACCAGGATGCATTGCTTCTTAGCAACTTCCTCGGCCACCCTTTCCTCACATACTCCCTAACTACTCGTAACTCTGGATCCTCGTCTACTGCCGCTGCTATTGTGGCTGCTGTGATGGGGAACTCTTGTAATACCTGCCAGTCTTCTTGGTCCAGTTGCTGGCACACCTCCTCGGGACCCATCAAAATCCAAATCCGGTCCCGCTGGCAGCCTGGAAAGCGCGTCCGCGTTGGCGTGCTGCGTAGCCGGCCTGTAATGGATCTGATAGTGATAGTCAGATAAAAATAAGGCCCATCTCTGTAGTTTCTTCGCTGTGCCTTCCGGTAACCTCTTCCCCATATGGAACAATTGCACCAAAGGCTTGTGGTCTGTAATTATGAGAAATTTTGATCCATAGACATACTCGTTGAATTTTTTTACACCAAATAAAATCGCTAATGCTTCTTTTTCCACTTGTGACCAGTTCCTCTGATATTTATTTAGAGATTTCGACGCGAAGGCTATGGGGCGCTCCACACCATTTTCATCCTTTTGTGACAGCACGGCTCCAACACCATAGTCGGATGCATCAGTAGCTATTGATGTCACTCTTCCTGGCTCATAATGGTTGAGTTGCGTAGTTTCTATTATCGCACTCTTCAGCTCCTTAAGGGCTCTTTTGCATTCCGGTGACCACACAAACCTGACACCTTTCTTCTTTCCCACTTCTCTTGCCGCTCCTGCCAACACACTTCCCTGATGTGTCCAGTCTTCCCGCACTTGTAACAACTCGCCTGCCTGAATTTGCACTGCCACCTTTCGTGGCTTCTCGTACAAAACCTGCATGATTTTTCTGTTATTTTGTTTAGGCTACTATTGCTGGTGTCACTGCTGCCGTCGCCCATGCCGCCTTCGTATCGCGTAATCTTTCTTCCGCGATAACGCGCCGGCCGGACCACCTCGTTATCGGGGCTGCCCGCCGACCTCGCCCTAACCGGGCTGTTGCGCGGCCGCCTTCTTATCTTGTAACTCGGCTCCTTATCAGAGCCACCTTGGCTCTCCTGGCGTTGCCCTCCTTCGTAACCGGTCTGAAATACTTGGTTGTTACTGGCGATTTCTCGTGCGGTGCGCGATGTTACTTCGAACGTCGTAGCCAATTTTGAATTTCATCTAGTGACGGATCGCTGCTCTTGAGTGCTTCAAACCTGATTCTGTCTTCCGGAGTGTTCAAGATTACCGCGTCTCTTATCAGTGTTTCTGCATAAGATTTTCCACACTTCTTAGATTGGCACTTAAATTCGCAGTTCCTCGCTAACCCGTTCAACTCAGTAATCCACTCTGTGTGTGTTTGCGTATCTTTTTTTCTACATTGAAAAAATGCATACCGCGCTGCTACCACATGCGGCCTTCTTTCATAATATTTATCTAATGTTTCTTTTATCTCTGACCACGGCAATTTACAAATTTCTTTATCACTGCACAATTTCTTTAACAATGAATTCGTCTCAATGCCCACAGTACTCAAAAATGCTGCCCGTTTTCTTTCTTCACTTTCAACCCCATAATATATCCAATGTTGCTCTAATCTCTCAACATAATCTGCCCAACTTTCTACTTGCGGCAGGAATGGGGTAAATGGCGCAGGCGCATGCTCGCCTCTTGTTGCACTCACCGCTAACTGCGCTTGAAGCTGCTTCTCTTGTCCTGTTGCTAACTGTTGTATCAGTTGCATCTGGTGCTGATGCTGTTGCTGCTGTTGCTGCTGCATAAACTGCAGAATCTGCGCTAGCTCTGACTGGGCCGGTGCACTTGCCATGTTCACGTTTTCCTCGTCGCCAATTGTTATATCCAGGAAAACACAGAAGTTTCGTAAACAACGTTTTTATTCCACAAATGCAGCAAATCAATTATAACAAACCGGTAACCAAAGAATAATACCAAATAACAAAGCCGGGTTACCGTTTTACCATTAGATGTCCAAAGTACAATGCAGTTTCACCAGTTGCCAAGAAGAACGTCCAATAATACGATTGCCGGGTCTAATAATATATCACTTTGGCCACACTACGTCACTTTACACTCGGAACTCTGCTATAACACTGTCTGCCCGCTCGGCGGCGGGGCCCGCTTTTATTCTCGCCGGCGGCATAGCCTCGCAACCACTCCTGGGCTTCGCTACCTGGCCGCCTCTTCCTCTTTCTCCCGGTCTCGCCACGGTCCGTTGCTCGCTGTGCTGACGCCGAGTGCTGGTGGTGCGGCGCGTGATTCAACTCGCCGCGCACCACCATAACACAAACTATACAACATGTGTTTTTAGTTTTGCTCAAATATTTATATTTTCGTCATTTTATTTTTTTTTAATTTTCCGTAACTTCATACGCACTGACGTGTATAATATTTTGTATCTCAAAATCGTTTTAAAATGTCGGTTTTGAGTTCCTCTTAAATCAAAGCTTATGTCTGTACCTTTCATGAAATTTATCTTATTGTTTAGAAAATTTTATTTTTAATGTTACTTTTTGTTTATAAATGTTTATTTATAAAATTATTAATTTTACCACGAATTAAAAATCTGAAAAAAAACGAAAAGAAAGTTCATACTTTCTTCTAAAGGACTGCGAAGTTTCAAAATGGCTTCTGTTAAAATAACTTTTTGAGAATTTTTAAAATCTTTCCTCGTTCACAGCGTCGCGAGAACCTCACGCGCCCGTCGTTGTATGTGCCGCTATCGAATGAAACGCTGGGGGGAACAAGCTTCACAACAGGAAAATAAGTGTAAATGTTCACTGAGCAATGAGTTTTAAAGTTATTGTTAATATTCCAAAACATATAAAATATGAAGTTGTATCAGATTTACGTCTTTTTAAGTTTCTCTTTATATAATTTGGACAAGATGTGCACTTTCTTTCAAGGAGCATGTTTTTAATTATTTCTTTATCTTCTCAAATAGGAACAAAGGAATGTAACGAACGTGTACCACGTATCCATTTTGCTGCAGTTCTATGACTTTTAAGTGAATTCTTTCTTCTTCATGAACTTCATTGCTGAAGAAGGAAATCACTATGTTTTGTATGTTTTTGTACCACTCATAGAGCTTCTTGGGAGTCGTAATCGGATCATGATGTACTTGAATAGTTCAACGTGAATCCACTGCCGATACGTCACTCTGTCAATCATCCTCTCTTCAAACTTTTCCTGCAACATTTTAAGTCATTCTATTCCAGGACATTTGTCACACTTTTTAAAGTAACAGTCAGCTCTTGGAGTGTCAAAATAACTTTTGTTAGGTAGTACCGACAATCCTTCAATGCTCCAACATCATATGTTAACTTTGCGAAACCTCCTCCGTCAAACATTAACTTTACTCGTACGTTTTCGTGATATACACAAACACATACTGTATGTGTACCGTTAGCTCCTGGTAAAATGCAGTGTTTCAGTCTTAATTCAGCGAACTTTGAAAATCTGATCTTTAGGTGCGGAGACTTTTCTTTAAAATGTCAGTAGGTTTCTTTCATGTTGCTCAGTATAATCCTCTTTTGTTTGTGAATATCCCCCATTCTCTCTTACTGAAATAAAATTATTTTTTTCCTTTATTTACTTATTATACGGCTAATGTCATCTGAACAATAAAAAGCCACAACATATTGGTGTACAGAAGCGACGATAGCTCTTCTGGATTTCACATGTGGATGTTGACAATATTCCTTTGTTGCTCGTTGTTTTATAAACAGTTATCATGTCAGTAGATGCATAGAAATATTTTTTAACTTTAGGAAAAGACCAATCTTCGAAAATCGTTTAAAATTTTAAGTTTTATCATCATCAGTAGTTTTGTATCTTTTTTTCAATTCTTCTATGATGTATTCATTTTCTTGTTCTTCTTCTACCTCTTCTATATCAAAATGCTTCACTAGGACTTAGATCACCATTATCTCTCATTTCAATGTTCAATTACGAATTATTGTCTTCTTCTGAATTTCTACTCTGATGACTTGTACCAGGTTTGTTGGAAAATGTTTCAATGGTACCTTTAGATGTTTGACATTCATTTTATAAACCATTTTGAAGTTCTCCATCTGCATATGTTACAAATTTTCAAGTTCGGCGTAATTTGTAAGCATTGTGTGCCCAACTTTTGAAGGATACTTCGTATTACATGTCTTAAATTTTTACATTTAGTTCTACCATACTTTTCTAGATTGAAAGGATTGAAACATGAATCAAAGCGTATCTTCATTGTACCTGACATCTTCAATTATTTTTTGTCACTCTCCTAGAAAGAAAGAAGCGCAAGGGCACTCACACGCGTCACAAACGAGGATATTATTTGCACTGTGTCACACAGTCTTGGATGTAAACTGATCCCAATGTTTGTATTGCTTGGTCGACTTCCTGCCATTGCCTTGGGTGGTAAACGATGAAAGGGCGTGGGCAGTGTTGCGCAAGGCCGTTAAGTCCAGTGGAGGAAGACACAGGGAGCATTGACAAAGCGGTATGGCAGCGGCGCGCCGCGGCGGTTGAGAAAATGCTCTGCGCTCCGTTGAATATTATTTTTTTACGTGAGTTCTAAAACAGAAGCCATTTTGATAATTTGCTGAGATAGAGATGAAAGTCTAAAGAATTTATTGCCGTCGAGTTTAAAACAAAAAATCATGGGGATCATCTTAAAAAACTCGTTTTAAAAATTATAAACAATTTAAAAAACACAATATAAAAATATGCAATTATTTATAAACTTTTGTTGGAAGATTGCTTCTTTAACTTTAATTTGAGATCAAGTTTAATTTTTTACAAGGAATACATTTGGAGCTAAAAATTATTATACATCTCGACATTGGAGAAAAACTAATATATTTCAATAATTGTAACTTCAAAAATAATGTATTCTCGGCTAAACAAAAAAAATACGTGTCTCTTACTTTTCATAATAGATAGTGTAAAAAAATATTAGAGAATTTGAAACACCTCAGGTTTTTTTTCTGTCCGATTTTACGTGGAATGACCCAAAAGCTTTTTACTTTCCCGTATACTACACGTGCCTACGTATAGTATAGGGAAAGTTATGCAATGCTGCGCCAGAAAACGGTGGATTTTCGGCAGAAAGATTCTTATTACAGGGTCCTTGTAACGAAAAAGTGGATAAATCCAGTTGCTAAATTAAGAAAAAAAATCTCTTAACACGTGGTGCAGCCAGAATCCCTATTTTGTGGGTACTTGATACCGAAAAACAAAATCGTCAGTCCGTCCCTCTGTCCATCTTTCCGTCTGTCTGTCTGTCTGTGAACCACGCTAGGGACTAAAACCCTCAGCCGATTTTCTCCAAAATTCATACTCGCCAATCGATCTGAAAGATCTCGTGGCCCCTTGAATTTGAAACTGATATTTTAATTTTGGATGGTACTTTATATGAAGCCCCTGGGACATTTTCAAACTTTTCAAAAAAATTGCGCCAACAATTTTGATTAAATGTTGTTAGATAGTCTGAAGGTCATTTAAGAGAATGGCGTAGGTCTCATGTCGGTTGAAAACTCTGGTTTTTCGAAAATTGAAAAAATTCAAAATTTTTTCGGCATCTTTCTGCAACTACAATTATGAAGATACCTTTTTTTTCTTAATGAAACGTGTTCATAAAAAGTAGGTCTTGAAATAAGGTCATGTTCAATTTTTCAAAAACAAGTATTTTTTCGAAAAATTGTGTTGAACATAAACAATTTTTTATTTTCTTTAAAAATTTTTTTCTTAAAAACCGGACTTTTTTTATTGAATTGGGACCTGAGATAGCATAAAGGAAGCGTAAAAGAATGGAGCAGGTTTCATGTTCATTAAAATACCTAATTTTGCAAACATTTTAAAAAAATTTGGCGTCTTTCTACAACTACAATTGTAAAGATACGATTGTTCTTCTTCATGATATATGCTCATCAAAAACAGATCCTCAAATAAGGTCAGGTTGAAATTTTAGAAAATATGAGTAGTTTTTCTGTAATTTCCTGACAAACATAATAGCCCGCTCGCAACTGACGATGCTTCGTTTTCGTCTTTTTCTTACAACTACAATTTTAAAATGTAACTTTTTCTCAATTAAATTTATTTATCAAAACATCATCAAAAAGATCATGGTTATTTTTTTCAAAATACGAGTTGTGTTTCTATAATTTTGTGACAAACATAATAGACCGTTGTAAATTAACTGCGCTTCGGACAGCTGGATACGTCGTAAATTAGAATTTGCAGTTTTGTATATTATTCCTTTGTTCGTTTCTTACATTCGAACTTTTGTTATACAGTCACACATTAATATTTTAGAAATTGTTTATTTTGAAATATTTGAAGTAAAAAGTAAAAAGCATTAATAGCTCTCAGAATAGCGACAATGCAGGGACTGCATCAATGGAAATCCGTTTGCGCTCGCGAATTTCTGTGAATTACGTGAATTTGTTGTGACCTGATGGAACTGTATGAAAAGGAGATATAATTGCCTAATGTGGAGATTTATATCAAAATATTTAGTTTTTGCACCAAATGCTGTACCATTTGTAGTGTGTAGAGTATTTGTTCCATGTTTTAGAATACTCTTCTCTAATCATGGTCCTATGGAATGCATTTCTATATTGTCCAGGGTATCAGGCTTCTTTTTGCAATACAGGTTTACAAAACTTTTGTATGCTATTTTTATGCAGTTGTAGAATTTACATAGTTCTGACAACACTGCGATGGAACCAGTGAATTGTTCGCTTCTTGATTGAATTGGACGTTTTCAAATAATAGCTAAGATGGTAGCACAAAAAGTGCAATATTTCAGTCCTACGTAGCTGTTTCCAATAACGCGGGAAAGTATGTGCTGTTGTAGCACCACTGTTTTTTTAAATGAAACCTTTAAAAATGATAAAATTAAAATACGTTGATAATACAATAAATATATTGAAGTACATCAGAACAACTGTTCGTGTACTTCAGAAGTAAACATTGGAAAGGAAATTAATAAAGATGCTGTAATATGTAAAGCGTAATATGTAAAGAACGGGACAAATATATTAGTAAATTAATTATTGGATTAATTTTTGGATTAAAACAATGCATGTAGAGAGAGACATTGTTATATAAAAAGAAAAGACAGTCGTGACTTGTTTTGACAAGCAACGAAGGAAAGCTGAATACAGGAGATCGAACCAAAAATAAAACAAAAGAGATGTAGATTTTGTAAACATTAGATAGATGCGTTTTGGTCGCGCGGAGGTGCGGATCGTGAGTTGCAGGCAGAGACGGGAGATTTTCTTAAAGTTAGTAGAGGAGCGTTTTGATCGTGGCGAAGTACAGATTGAGAACAGACGCGAGAGTTTCTGAAAAATAGTTTGCTGAAGTGAGATGCTAGAGTGACGCGATCGTAAGGATATTCGGACGCGACATGAACTGTTGATGGAATATTTAAGTACGTAATTATTTACGAGTGTGGATATAGCAGAAATAGACTTTGCAGCCTAAGCAAGAATAATGATTTATGGTGAATGATAGCAGCAGACGACGATCAAGAGTGAAGTGCAGCTTGTCGACAGGGAAGTATAATCGGGAGGAAATAACTTGATTCGTTAGAAATCTCGTTGTTCAAGGCCTAAGAATGTCTCTAAATTTAAGTTAGATTTAAAATTAAAGAAATTTTTTTTTTCAAGTTAGTTGATAGCCATCAAAAGGGAATTATTATCAGCAAAAGGGAATTGTTAATATTAGAGAGGATTTATCAAAATTAAACGATTTTGAAAAAATTGATTATTGAATAAAGAACACGGTCGACACTTCATGTCGCCGATGCTACAGCCATACCATTGTTGTCATTAATTGAAATAGAAACGCCTTCGGTACGAACGTCAGCGATGACAGACCTTCAGATGGAAGCCGCACACTGTCAGCATGTGGGTGCCGAAGACGCTGAAATATATACGTACCTCTCGGGGGCTCCGAACGACCGCAGTGCGCCTGGTAGATCGACCTTCACCCGAGCCCGCCAAGCCTCGCGACGGCTCGGGCTATTATGGCGCCCACCCAGGACTGAGGAGGACGGAGGTCTCCCATACATCGAGCTGCCGCGAGAATTCGCCATCCGCAAACCGACGCGCTGAATGCGGGGGCGGATGAGGAGGAGGACGACGGCAGAGAGCTACAAATCGACGGCGCAGAAGAAGAGAATGGTTCGCCGACATCCGGATCCCGTGGAACTTCCTCATGGGCCTCTCCATTGGCCCGTCTCCCCTTGACGCCCTGGACAGTGCTCTGCGCGGGGAGCCTCCCACTGCCTTTTGCAGGCGGCAGCACCGCCCCGGAGCAGGCATGCGTCGGTGACCCTCCCGATGCTACCGGCGGCGACACTCCGGAGAGGACGCGCGTGGTGGACCTACCTGACGCCACCGGCTGCAGCGCCCCGAGCCAAGGCTTAGACGCCCCGGAGAAGGAGCGTGCCGCAGATCCGTCGCAAGCAGCCGACGGCACCGGCACCGGCCGGAGCGAGAACGCTGAGGCGGCCGCGCACATCGCAGCGGAGGACACTGGCCAGACCGACGCGGTAGAGGCCACGGCGCCGTCCACTCACGACCCAGTTCAACCCGAAACGGATGAGGATGAGCCATCCCTATTGGGAAGCTCAAAGAGAAATACGCAGAAAAGGCCACCAAGTATAAGAAAGAAGTACGCCCCGTACTTCAGCCAGGAACTTCAGGGAGAGCGGGTTCCTGCCACTCGTAGTAGGAGCCCTGGGCGAGTGATGCTCAAGTAGCATGGGTACTAAATAAACCACTAAAGAACAGCGCGATAAAAAACACAAGAGAGCGCATAATCAATGGTAGTGCCGCCTGCTACTACAAGCACACCGCCCAAGTAGACCTGATCCCTGCCGAGTACCGCCGTGTATATAAATAATCAAAGTTGTGCCTGGCGGGGGCCGCCTCGGCCGATGCCCGATCGTCTGGCGGAGGAGAATACGCACCTAATGAAGACTCCATCCGGAGCCTTTACTGCCGAAAATGTAAATAGTGTTAATATTAGTACACAACAAGGACGTGACAGTGACGCCTGTGCTTAGTGTTTGTACATATCCCAGTGCCATATCAGGTATTAGATTAGAGAATTTAGTTAAGAGAAAAGCAACAAGGACGCGCCAGAGTCACCTGTGACGTAATTTTAGTTTGATGTAGGTTAAAATAGTTGAGGCAACGATAGTATAAATGATACAAAAGAGGTGCGTCAGTGACACAAGAGAGGGGAAATCCTCTCTTGTGTCACTTTTATAAATGCCGCAAGAAAGGTCTAAACAACCTTGAAATTTCCAACGAACCAATGTATATACACACTATGTAGTGCCAAACTACCATCTGAAAAAAATTGTTTTGTCGACAAATTCTACTTTCATACAGAGTAATGTACGTGGTATAGGGAAAGTTATGTAATGCTGTGAAAATCGATTTCGAGATTTTAACGGAAATACACGTTTTGGGATCCCCTGATACCGAAAAAGTGTTTTTTCCAAAGTTCCGTCCGTCCGTCTGTTTGTCTATCTGTGCGTCCATCCGTCTGTGAACAACACTAGCGCCTGAACCATAGTGCGATTTCTTCCAAAATGGAAATTCCGCGGTCGATATGCGCCCACTCGAGGCGCCAAGCCGCGATTTTTAAAAATGTTCTTCAAAATTTGGAGATACTTTACATGAAGCCCTCCGGACGTTTTCAAAATTTTCTAAAAAACGGCTCCAAATTTTTATGTTAAGTTATGCAATGTTTAAGTTAATGTTTAAGTAAAATGTTTATGTTAGAGTTATGTAATGTTTAAGTTATGAAATGCTGCACGAAAAAATGGCCAATTTTCGGCGGAAAAAAATTAATTGCCGGGCCGTGAAAACGAAGAAGTGCATAAAACCAGTTGTTAAATTAAGAAAAAAAAACTAACACGTGCTGTAGTCAGAAACCCTGTTTTCTAGGTCCTTGATACCGAAAACCCAATTGAAAGGAAAACGTCCGTCTCTCTGTTTGTCCGTCCGTCCGTCTGTCCGTCTGTGAACACTGCTAGCGCCTAAACTATACTTACGATTTCTTCCAAAATGGATATTCTCCAGTCGATCTGGTTCTAGTCGAAGCTTTGAAAAAGATTCTTTAAAATTTGGAGGTACTTTATATGAAGCTCCCCGGGGATTTTCAAAATTTTCTCAAAAACGGCTCCAAATTTTTTCTTTAAATTTCTGGTATGAATAGAGTAAAATACACTTTTTAACATGGCATAGGTCCGATTTCTACGGATAAATTTGAATTTTCGAAAATTGTGAAAGATTGAATTTCTTTCGGCGTCTTTCTCCAACTACAAAATTGAAGATAGAGATTTTTCTTCAAATAAAATTTGTTCTACATATTGAGTCCTTTCATAAACGTCATGTAAATGTTTTTCAAAATTTTAGTAGTTTTCGTGCAATATTGCGTGCAATATGTACAATTTTAAAAAATTACAAAAACAAGATTTCCTTAAAAACGGTTCCAAATTTTTTCTTTAAACTTTTGGTAGGGATAGTGGTAAATATACTCTATCAGATGACATACAAGCCATATTGCTCTATAGGTTGGTTTTTCAAAAACTACAAAAATTTAAATTTTCACATGTTTCTTACGTCGATAATATTTCCATTAGCGGCGATTTTTTCACATTATTATATTTATGAGTACATGCGCTTTAAATAATGTCAAGTAAAGTTTCTTGAAAATACGACCGTTTTCTGTGAAAACTTGCGCAAAATTTCGCATTTTCAGAAACGCTCAAACGCCATTTTCTCATATATGGCTGCAAAATTTTTTCTTCAAACTTTTGTAACGGATAGCGCTAATTACAATCTTTAGTATAGCGTAAAGTTTATTTTGAGTTATTTTTTTGTTTTTTCAAAAGTACATAATTGTAATTTTTTGAATGATCTCTCACATCTTTAATATTGTGACGTCGTCATAGGATGAGGAAGAACACAGACACGGAGTTTACTGTACATATTTATTTACAAGTTTATTACACTATATACACTCCTAAGGAACACTCCTAAGGAGCGCTGCTCTCCACAGCACTCCGACGCCTGAGACGAGCCGCCTCAGAATTTACTAAGAGAACCCCAGCTCGCTACACTAGCGCCGCCCCTGGTCTCTTGTCCCGTGGCGAAAAGCCACGCCTCGCACGACGCTGCTCGCGATCACCTCCGCACATCGCTACGGTCAAACTCGACTGCCAGGAAGCTTATCCCACCCGCCTCCCTTGCGGGGCATCACGTGACGGACCTCCCACGCACAAAGCGACATTTCCACTCGAGATTTGGGCTGGCTGCAGATGGAGCCTGGCGTCCATCTGCAAACGATTTCTGTCGTCACACATCACTAGTGCGAACGGACAGTCGCCTTCTCAGACTCGCCCCCAGCGGAGAGACCCTCGAGAGACCCCGGGGGGTCCGTCCGGTCGGGCGCGGCACGAGAGGACCAACCCCTCCCCCTTGCACGACTTGTGCGGTCGATCGCGCCCAGTGCTGTGACGCTACAATATGCACATTACCAGCAATTTGTAAAGATTACGATATTTGTGAATGTAAGTGCTTCAAATAACTTCAAATAAAGTATTTTGACTCAAACATTTTCTGTGAAAATGAACTTCAAATTTCGAATTTTTAGTAGCGCTAAAACGCCATTTTCTCTTAAACGGCACATCATTTTTAAAAGAAAATTGCCATTTATGACTAGGTTTTCGTGTTCTTTAATATTCTAAAATTAATATTTCCGTTCTACCAATAGGAAACCGAAAAAGTAAGAAAATGACAAAAAAATGTACTTTTGGCGGTAATAGATCAAAGCTGGCGAGAAAGAGTTTGTGGCAATTCCGAATAGCTAGCGAAGACCTAAGGAAATAGAAAACTAATACGGGACAGTCTGTGCCATTCTGTAGCACTACCAGTTTCTTTAAATTTCTGGTAAGAATAGAGTAAAATACACTTATTAATGTGGCGTAGGTCCAATTTTCATGGTTAACTCTGATTTTTTCGAACATTCTTAAAGTTTGAATTTGTTTCGGCGTCTTCCTACAAGTACAAAAGTGAAGATAGAGATTTTTTCCTCCCAATAACGTTTGTTCTCCAAAGTGAGTTCTATCATTAACCCTTAACTATTTTTACATTCATGAATGCATGACATGGGTCAATTTGACTCGGACCGTCATACCTAATACATTTTAATTGAAAATCATTATGAAATGAAATAGGAATAATAAATACACTATAATTAGTGTTATTCAATTAGAAACAATATTTGTTTATTATGTTTAGGATTCACATATATTATTCCTATGATTTCAAATTTTACTTTCATAACAGTCAACACAATTGAGAATTGAATGATCTGCACATACATAAGTTTTACATTCAAAACAAACAGTTGAACATTTTCTATCTTTCTTTGTGGGACATTACTACCTTTCACAGAAAACGGTTGTGTTTTCGAGAAACTTTACTTGATATTATTTAAAACACATGTACACCTAAATATAATAATGTGAAAAAATCGCCGATAATGTAAATATTAACGACGTGAGAGACAAGTAAAAAAATACATTTTTGTAATTTTTTAAAAACCAACCGATAGACCAAAATGGCTTTTATGTCATTGATAGAGTACATTTACCACTATCCCTACCAAAAGTTTAAAGAAATAATTTGGAGCCGTTTTTGAGAAAGTCTTGTTTTTGTAATTTGTTAAAATTGCACATATTGCACGCAATATTGCACGAAAACTACGAAAATTTTCTAAAATAATGTATCTGACCTTTATGAAAGAACTTAGTATGCAAAACAAATTTTATTTGAAGAAAAATTCTCTATCTTCAATTTTGTAGTTGGAGAAAGACGCCAAAAAAAAGTCCAACTTTCACAATTTTCGAAAATTCAGAGCTCTACGTGAAAATCGGACATATGGCATGTTAATAAGTGTATTATACTCCATTCATACCAGAAATTTAAAGAAAAAATTTGGAGCCGTTTTTGAGAAAATTTTGAAAATCCCCGGGAGGCTTCATGTAAAGTACCCCCAAATTTTGAAGAATCTTTTTCAAAATCTCAAAAATTCGACTAGAATCAGATTGACCGGGGAGTATTCATTTTGGAAGAAATCGTACGTATGATTTAGGCGCTAGCAGTGTTCACAGACGGACGGACGTTTTCCTTTCAATTGGGTTTTTCGGTATCAAGGACCTAGAAAAGAGGGATTCTGGCTACACCACGAGTTGGGGGATTTTTTTTTCTTAATTTACCACTGATTTTATCCACTTATTCGTTTTCACCGCCCGGCAATGAATTTTTTTCCGCCGATAATTGGCCATTTTTTCGCGCAGCATTACATAACTTTCCCTATACTACGACGTATATCACTCCGTGTATACGTGGTATACGGGAAAGTAAAACACACGTATACGGGAAAGTAAAAATGTACGAGCCGCCACTGTACGGAGTAATATACGTATTATAGGGAAAGTTATGTAATGCTGCGGAAACGATTTCGAGATTTTCACAGAAATACTCGTTTTTGGGATCCCTTGATACCAAAAAAGTGATTTTTTGTCAAAACGTCCCGTCCGTCTGTTCGTCTGTCACTCTGTGAACAACGCTAGCGCCTAAACCATAAGTACGACTTTTTCCAAAATGAATATTCCCCGGCCGATCTAATTGCACTCGAAGTGCCGCGATTTTGAAAAACATTCTTGAAAATTTGGGGGTACTTTACATGAAGCCTCCGGGACATTTTCAAATTTTCTCAAAAACGGCTTCAAGTTTTTTCTTTAAATTTCTTTTAAGAATAGACACGAAGACTAAAGATAGTGTTAAATGAGATGACATAAACGCCATATTGCTCCATAATTTTTTTTTCAAAAATTACAAAAATGTAATTTTTTTCGACTTGTCTCTTACGTCGTTAATATTTATATTGACGGCGAGTTGTTCACACTACTATAATTAAGAGAACCTTCGCTTTAAATAATGTCAAATAAAGTTTCTCGAAAATTGAATAGTTTTCTGTGAAAACTAGCTCAAATTTCCGCATTTTCAGAAACGCTTAAACGCCATTTTCTGATAAATGGCTCCAAATGTTTCTTTAAACTTTTCGAACGGATAGTGCTAATTGCACTCTTTAATATGGCGTAAAGTTCATTTTGTTTGCAAAAATTACACAAATGTAATTTTTTGAAACGTCTCTCAAATCTTTAATATACACATTACCAGCAATTTGTAACCAATATTACGTTTGTAGGTGAAGGTGGACTTCAAATGAATTGTTTCGAAAACTCAAAAATATTCTGTGAAAAAGGGCTTTATATTTCGCATTTTCAGTAGCGTTTAAACTCCATTTTCTTAAAAACGACTTAAATTTTTCTAAGAAAATTGCCATTTAGGAAGTCGATTTAATGTTCTTTAATATTTTAAAATAAAATTTCCGTTCTACCATTAGGAAATCGAAAAATTATAAAATTTCAAAAAAATGTACTTTGGGCGGCGATAGATGACAGCTGGCAAGAGTGTCTGACAATTCCGAATAGCTAGTCGAGACCCAAAGAAATAGAAAACTAATACGGGAAAGTCTGTGCCGTTCTGTTGCACCACTAGTTGTTTATTAGATTTATTTTCTATGTAATTATTTTTCGTGAATGTTGCCGATATTTTAATAGTTATTCTGCCAGTGGGGGTGGAGATTAATCCACCAAATCGGTGATAATGAAAATTGGTCCGAGTCGTTCTTGAGTTATAAATGGTTTAATTAATCCGCCTTTGTTTTATTTCTTTCGATTCTGCACGCCTTCGCGAAGGTGAGGTAATATTGAGAAGCGCGGGACCAGCAAAAACGTAATAGAATGTTCAAAGAATCATCTTGTAAAAAACGGCAAGAGAAATGTTTCTTTGAGGTCTTTGGCCTCAAAATTTTAGTTTTTAAAGCCCGAGAACACTTCGTTTAGGAGTTACTTTTCGTGCCAGCTGCTATCTATCGCACCCCACAGTATATTTTTTTTACATTTTCTTAATTTTTCGATTTCCAAATGGTAGAACCGAAATATTAATTTTAAAATATTAAACAACAGTAAAACCTCGTCCTAAATAGCAATTTGCTTTGAAAAATTTGGAGCCGTTTTTAAGAAAATGATGTTTAATCGCTACTAGAAATGAGAAATTCAAAGCTCTTTTTCACAGAAAACTTTTGAGTTTTCGAAAAACCTCATTTGAAGCACTTACTCTCACAAATACAATAGTGTTCACAAGTTGTTGGAAATGTGCATATTAAAGGTGTGAGAGATCTTAAAAAAATACATTTAAGTAATTTTTGCAAAAACAAAAAATACCTCAAATTGAACTATACGTCGTATAAAAGCGTGCAATTAGCACTGTCGGTTCCAAAAGTTTGAAGAAAAAATTTAGAAACATTTATGAGAATTTTTGTAAAATTTTACATGGCTGTATTTCACAAATGGGTGGAGATATTTTACTCAAAATTTGTAGTTTTCTTATTATTCATTCATACTACCTATGTGCCAAATTTCATCTGAATCTAAAATGGTGAGGTAAAAAACTGTGTTGATTTAATACGAAATGATCCAATTTATAAACAGAAAAATTGTTTAAATGTTCATTTAACACACTATCTAGATTGCCGAATAACGATCAGTCTAAAAACTTGCACGGTTTTTTGAATCTTCAGATTAATCATACTCTTTCAATGCTTGTTCATGAGTACCACATAATTTTAAACACTCAATCTCTCTACCTAAAATAGTTTATTTTTTGCGTCTTGCTAATTATGTTTCGAGATTGAAATTTTGACCGCCGAATCAATCTATACAACAATGTTTAAGGTTCGAAAAGTTTCAAATTTACAAGCGTTTTCTAAATGCAACTTCTTCGTGTTGCTTCGTGCGTTTCTTCGTGTTTCTTTATCATTTCCCTCAAATATTACAGATCCTTACAGCCCACTGTCTTCCACAACCACTCACCACCAAATAATAAACAAACTAGTGATGCTTCCAACCCACATACTTTCTCGCTCTGCTTCTACGTATACGGTCCTTATTGCTATTGTACTACTTCATAAACCAGCAAAAGTGTATTATACCAGCAAACGTTTTCCGTACCGAGACCCGACATCCGAAACTCAAAGTCAAAGAACCGGCACTTATACCACTATGCAACACCAACACCGCATGTGTCGAACAGAGCTATGAAAGAATAGAACCAACCTATAAAATGGTAAATTCATGATTAAGAAACAATTGATACGATGGTACATACGCTTTACATATACAAGAAGAGAAGTAAACAATTGTTAAAAGTTAAAAAATTTGAACAAATATATACTTATATTTTATTATATTTATATTTATATATTATAATTATTATTATATTTTATATTTATATATTATAATTATTATTATATTTTATATTTATTTATTATATTATATTATATTATATACTTATATTTTAGTCAACACGTAATTGTATCGATTTTATCATTAGGAGCCGGTAATTTTCAACATGCGAAAAACGTCTTTCAAACATGACCAAGAAAGGCAGCGGTGAATCGCTTTACGAAGTATTCGTAAGGCTAGAAAGTAATAATAATTTCGAAACCGTTAGGGATTGTAAGTTTATCGCATGCGTTTTGGTTATAATGCATTACAATTTAACGCTAAAATACTCATATTTTACTTAAATTGGTTCATACAGATATATACAAGACAACGGTTGATTTGACATGTCATACGCTTCAGGAATCGAATAACAGGGTTGAAAAATTGTTTAAAAGATGCATTTAGGGAAAACACAGACAAGTCCTGTCTATTTATCTGCATTGATTCCATTCGTGAGTAGAAGTACTTCAAATGATTT
The DNA here is from genome assembly GCA_031308135.1 of Acheta domesticus. NCBI lineage: Eukaryota > Metazoa > Arthropoda > Insecta > Orthoptera > Gryllidae > Acheta > Acheta domesticus. The sequence goes on from JAHLJT010009355.1 coordinate 68,409,482, forward strand.
TCACTAAAGTATCTACACCCTTCAATGTTTTTTTCCTGCAACATCACATTCATCAAATTAAAATCCCCCTCGGGGGATAGAACTCGGCACCTTCCTTATTGAAGATCTCAACCCAAGGTGCATTAACCAACTGTGCCACGGGACCCACATGCGGACCATTTACTTATATTTTAGTCAAAACGTAATTGTATCAGTTCTATCATTAGGAAGACGGTAATTGTCAACATGCCAAAAACAAGTTTTACAAACATGACCAAGAACGGCAGCAATGAACTGCTTACTCCAAATAATTTATCCGCTGATCGGCATTTGAGATATAACTACTGCGAGAAAGTATGTACCATTCTATAGCACCACTAGTTTATATATTTACCGTCCCTTATTACACACGTGGAGAAATTTTAAAGAAAAAATTTGGAGCGGTTTTTTGAGAATTTTTTTTGTAAATTTGAATCGCAATTTACGCAAAAACTATTCGTTTTTCCAAAAAAGTGTTCATGACCTTATTTGAAGTGCTAATTTTGTACAACCGACTTTGTCTGAGGCAAAAATCTCTATCTTCAATTTTGCAGTTTTTAAATAGTTTTTTGCAATTTTCGAAAAATTGGGCATATCAACGAAAATGATACCTACGTCATTCCCTTCAACGTTCTTTGCACTATTCAACAACAAAATATAACCAAAAAATTTGGAGCTATTTTCTTTTAACTTAGAAAATCTCAAAATGGGCTTCATGTAAAGTACCCTCAAATACTAAAATATCGGTTTCAAATTCCAGAGGCCTTGAGACGAGGAAAAACGATCGGGGAACATCAATTTTGAAGAAAATCGGCCGAACGGTGTAGGCGCTAGTGTTGACCACAGACGGACAGACGGACGTTTTGCCGTCAATCGATTTTGCAGTATGAAGAAGCAACAAATCATGGATTTTGACTACACCACAAGATAGAGGATTTTTTTCTAAATTTAGCAACAGGTTTCATCCCCTTTTTTGTTACCAGACCCCTGCTATAAGAGTTTTTCTGGCGAAAATTCCCCGTTTTCTGCCGCACGATTACATAACTTTCTCTTCGTACGAAGTATTCGTAAGGCGAGAAAGTAAAAAGTAAAATAAGCTTTTCTTTTCTTCACTCACTGTGAACCATAGTTTTTTTGCCTGAAATTACAAATTACAGAATGTTCATTTTTTCTTCCCATCAACTTGTGTAAATGAAAAGTCACTCGGTTGATGTGCTCTTAACAGTTAAATATCATTTTTTTCTTTAAGTCTCAGTGAAGAAAACTGAAAACGATGTAACGAATCCACTGTGTTCATCTTATAGCGCGCAGAACTTTCACGTGCACTTTGAAAATCGCGCGCCGTTCCTCTGAGAAGGGCCTGCAAGTGCGGGCCCCTCGGACTGCTAAAATTAGCAAGCAGTGGTCACGCCCAGTGTGAAAGGGCGCTGACCTTGTGAACGGAGTAAAGTTACTGCTTTGGGGCCCACGCAGGCCGGGCTCCTTGGGCGCTACTAACGCTATCTTGGAGGGCGGCAAGTAACTATGATCCCCAATTCTTGGTTTTTGCCACTTGGAATGAGCACTGGGAATGAATTGTCGATCTTCACGAATAAACAATTCCAATACAGTACTACAGTTATCACAAAGAGATTAAGATAAAGATAAATAAACCTTTTTATTGCTTTATTAAATCTTGGTGGGGCCCAGCCCCTGCGGCCCTTAGGACGAGCCGCCTATGACTCCGTATATACGTACGTATACGGGAAAGTAAAGATCAATGTTTGTTGGTTCCTGCTAAATGCGCTGTCGTACCATGCAACCAATTGCGATAAAAATGTGTCAAAGTACCGCTTGCGCTTGCGGGAAGCACATAGGCAAAGTACATTTATTGTAACTCCACTAGATGGCGCTAGGGCACATGATGGCGCTTCAATTAAATGCAATTCCCAATTCACGTGAGCTTCATTGTTGCTGGGCGTTGCCGTGTGCCGTGGGGCAATGTTGAGTAGAGCACGAGCAGGCGGCGCAAGTTGATGAGAGGAGAGGGAAAAAGAGACGGACAAAGAAAGAAGGAAAAAGGCAGAGGAGGAAAATGAAAAAAGGAAAGAGAGAAGAAAAATAGAGGGGAAAATAGAGAGAGGGAAATATAGAGAGAAGGAAATAGAGAGGGGAAAGAGAAAGAGAGAAAAATAGAGAGAGGGAAATAGAGAAAGAGAAGGAAACTAGAGAAAGAGGGAAATAGATGGGGAAAATAGAGAGGGGAAATAGATGGGGGAAATAGAGAGAGGGGGAAATGAGAGAGAGCGAAAACAGCGGAAGAAAAGGTAAAAGAGAGTCAGTGGGGGAAAGAGACACAGAGGGAAGAGACATAGAGGGGAAGATGAGACACAGAGAGGAAGAGGAGACTCAGAGGGGAAGAAGAGGAGACACAGAGGGAGAAAAGCGACACAGAGGGGGGAAAGAGAGACAGATGGAAAAAGAGAGGAGATGGAAAAGAGAGGCAGATGGAAAATAGAGACAGATTGGGGAAAATCAGAGAGGAGGGAAAAGACAGAGAGGGAGGGAGAGAGGAGAAAAAAGGGGGGAAAGAGTGGCGAAAGACAGAGAGAGGGGGTGAGGAATATTTCCTCAATTATTTCCTCTGCGGCAGCAACGCGCCGGTACCAAGTAGTTTATTTACTATATATTATAAACAATTTTTTATTAGCCGGACAAGCTTTTACAATCAAATGACCATATTTTCAATTACAAATGTAGATGTCAAGTTATAAGTTTGCTTTACGTTATATAAGTATACGTATTATTGAAAATTAAATATTAGGTAACTTTTATGTTCATAAACAATAAAGTATAATTAATTATTTCAAATCATTGTAGATTTTAATTTAAAGTAGCTTAAAAATAATATATGATTACTTCTTGGCACAACGTATCCTTAATTTGAAAATGAAGCCTTTTTTAAGTAAGTTAATTTTTCAAAAACATACTTCAAGTTAAATCTGAAAGTTGAAAATTTTACTGAAGTTTCGTATGTCAGCAATCTAACATACTATGTGCAATTTTTAGATTTTTGTCTGCCCCCCCCCAACAAGGATATTCCGATTGAAAATGTGGAAAAATCCGAAAATACAATTAAGAAGAGAAGGTAATTTTCAATTGACACCTTTAATACGCACATTACCAGCAATTTTAAACATGTTTCTCTCTCTTTACTTTTAGTCGCATCAACGACCAAGGTTATTAGCGACTACATTATTCATTACAAGTGTTGTAAACATTATTGTATTTGTAGGTTAAACTACTTTAAATGAATTCAAATGAAGTGTTTCGAAAACTCAAAAATGTTCTAGGAAAAAGAGCTTCAAATTTCATATTTTCAGTAGGGCGCCAGTAGTAAACGCCATTTTTTTCCGGCAGTGGGAACGTTGAACAGTGACATCTTTGAATCGGTCTATCAAATGAAGGAAATTAGTTCTAAACTTATCCACCAGTCTAGACTAAGGTTTTTCTTTCTTGGCGCACGGGAGGTGTCATCAAAACGGAATATCTCACGGTATTTCGCGGTGTTCTCCGTTGTGCCTCCAGGAGAGATCGCCAGCACTGCTTAATTTAGTTGCGATCGTGCGACACCTAGCGGCACAACCGACAACGACGCGAAATACCGTGAGATATTCCATTTTATTGACCTCCCCACCGTGCGCTAAGAAAGAAAAACCGAAGTATACCTTCAACTTGAATCTTTTTGAATTGATGTCAATCATTAGTTTGAGTTTATCACAAAAATGTGGTGTGCTATTTCTGCTCAAAGTTGCTGATGGGTCTGACAGACCCAACGTTCCAGCTTACGTGACATTTTTACAACATGATCGGCTCATTTAAGAGTTATTTTAATGCATTAAATCCGAAAGATATTGTATTAATAATCAAGATTTTAGAAAACGATTGTTTATCAAGTGATGATGACGTTGCTGATTCATCATTTGAACTAGAAATTTCTAGTTCAGAATGCAGATTCTGAACAAAATATTAAATAAGCTGATCCTGAGAATCAAAAAATAGAACCTGAACCTTTTATAAATAATATATTTATTTATTTTCTGTCAAATGGTAATTAATAAAATCAATATTTCAAAGTTAAAAATGCAAATTATTTGAAATTGTCGTATGCCACAAAACACTCGGAAAGGTTAACAAACGAACAAAATAGCCGAAAAACGTAAAAAACGCTTTCATAAAATATAGCCTATTATAAAACATTAAATAAAATATTACTATAAAAATGCTTCTATTATGTTTGTTTAAGATGTCTTAAACATATTTACACATATTTTGTTAATATTGCAGTCATTAACTTAATGCTACATTTTCTTTTCTTTGTTTGATCTTTGTTCACTTTTAATGTTATTTTTTGTTCACTAGCGTAAAACTCTTAATAAATTGCGGTATACTTTGTGCTTTATATTGGATCTATGAATTATTTGCATCATTTACTTCATAATAAAACATTTTTATAATGAATTAGTCCTTTAAATAGTCCTGTAATAACTAGCGGCTCTGTCAGATCCATCGTTCCTACTGACGTGACGATTTTTTACGTTCCCGCCGCCGGGTTAAAACGACTCCAAATTTTTCAAAGAAAATTTCCATTGAGAACGAGGTACTAGTGTTCTTTAGTATTCTAAAATTAACATTTCCGTTCTACCATTGGGAAACCGAAAAATTAAGGAAATGTCAAAAATGTAGTTTGGGCGGTGATAGATGGCAGCTGGCACGATATGTGACAATTCCAAATAGCAAGCCACAGACCTTGTAAAATATCAGATGAAAACTCCCCATTGACATATTTTCTTAGACCACCATTGCTATCAAAACATTCGTCGTGGTAACCGCAATAGTTTGTGGCGTCATAACAGTCGCCTTGTAGTACATAATTAGTTACGTGCATTTCAGAGACTTGAAATGCACATGGGAATAAGTTGCGGGCGCCTGCTGAAGGGACGCTTCGCAAAACAAAAGAGCTATATTTGGGCGTCGAGGAAACATCCGGACATGTGCTGCCACGGGAGCAGACTTGTGAACCCCGTCGACATGCTGGCCGGAGAAATGTGGCTAGAGGAAGCGGGTATATGACGCAGTTCCATAGCCAGGCCAGAAGGTATATAGGACGGCCCCGGACGAAACTCCTTCTATTTCTTGGGCTCGTCCGTAGGTCGTCGTGGGTAGTGCGGTTCGTGGCAAGTCGATGTGCTGGCTACGGAGGCAAGGGGATTAAGCCGGTGCGCATGCGTCTTGACCTGAGGCAAGCGGTCGTGGTGACTGGTAAAAATCCTTCTAGTAACGGTCGGTTATTATAGCCATTGTAAAATTTGTAAATAGGGATTTCAGGTGTCGGTGCACATTGTGAATAAATATTCAATATTTTACAACTGTTGACGTCTGTGTATTCTAGTAACGGCCCCGGCTATGACGCCACAAGGTCGTATGTCAAATCTACCGTAGTTTTCAGGAAGAATGAAAAACGTTCCTACCTCCCCATATCTTGACAGTCGCTTTCACAAATATAGAAGCTTGGTATTCGGTTTTCTATTACTCCCTCGTCTTACGACCTATTGCAACTGATGCACTCGTAGTTCTCTTCACTGATCACAAGGGTGTAATAACAAAACTAGTGGTGCTACAGAATGGTACAGACATTCCCGTATTAGTTTTCTATTTCCTTTGGTCTCGGCTATCTATTCGGACATGCCATATACTCTTTCCAGCTGCCATCTATCGACGCCCAAAGTTCATTTTTACTTTCCCGTATACGTACGTACATACGGAGTAATATAAGTAGTATATGGAAAGTTATGAAATGCTGCGGAAAATAGAAATACACGTTTTGGGATCCCCTGATACCGAAAAAGTGGGTCTTTTCAAAACGTCCGTCTGTCTGTCCGTCTATGAACAACACTAGCGACTAAAACATACGGGTGATTTCTTCCAAAATGAATATTCCCGGTCGATTTGCGTCCACTCGAGGCGCCTCGATTTTGAAAAACTCTTCAAAATCCGAGGGTACTTTACATGAAGCCCCCCGGACATTTTGAAAATTTTCTCAAAAACCGCCCCAATTTTGTTCTTTAAATTTGTTGTGAGGATAAAGTATAATGCTCTTATAAATATGGCATAGGTCTCATTTTCACGGTAAACTCTGAATTTTTGAACATTCCAAAAGTTTGGATTTTTTCAGCGTCTTCCTACAAGTACAAAATTTAAGATAAAGATTTTTCTCAAATAAAATTTGTTTTCCCAAGTGAGTTCTGTCATTAAGGTCATGTAAATTTTTTTGAAAATTTTAGAATTTTCTGGCTATATTGCGCGAAATATTTGCAATTTTAAAAATTTACAAAAACAAGATTTTCTCGAAAACGGCTCAAAATGTTTTCTTTAAACGTTTGGTTGGGATAGTGACAAATGTACTCTATGAGACGACATAAATGCCATATTGTTCTATTCTTTTGTTTTTTTTCAAAAATTACAAAAATTTAATTTTAATTTTTAACTTGTCTCTCACTTTAATATTTACATTAGCGGCGATTTGTTCACATTGTTATATTTACAAGCACATGTGCTTTAAATAATGTCAAGTAAAGTTTGTCGTGAACTCAATCTAGTTCTATGAAAACTAGCTCATAATTCTGCATTTTCGGAAACGTTCAAACACCATTTTCTTATAAATGGCTCCAAATTTTTTCTTCCAACTTTTCGAACGAATAGTGTTAATTTGACGTAAAGTAAATCTTTAATGTGACGTAAAGTTCACTTTGGAGTATGGTTTTGTTTTTGCAAAAATTACATAAATGTAAGTTTTTTTAAAGGTCTCTCAAATCCCTAATATGCACATTACCAGAAATTGGTAAACACTATTGTATTTGTAAGTTAAAGTGCTTTAAATGACTTCAAATGTAGTATTTCGAACACTACATGTGAAAAACAGCTTCAAATTTTGCGTTTCTAGTAGCGCTTAAACGCCATTTTCTTAAAAACTACTCCAAATATTTCAAAGTAAATTGCCATATAGGACGAGGTTTAACTGTTCTTTAATGTTCTAAAATTAATATTTCGGTTCTGCTATTAGGGAACCGAAAAATTAATAAAATGTTAAAAATTGTACTTTGGGCGGCGATAGTTGGTAGCTGGCACGAGTATGTGGCAATTCCAAATAGACCCAAGGAAATAGAAAACTAATGCGGGAAAGTCAGTGCCATTCTGTAGTACCTCTAGTTTTGGCATTTTATTAATTTTTTCGTTTTCCTAATAGTAGAACGGGTAGCTATCGACTGTATTTTTGAGTCTCTGCACATGCGCCAACTCGAAATGTTCGCGGTTTGCGCCAGGCCCCGTTATTTCGCCCGGTTTAGCGGGCAACTTATATTGCATGGTAATCGATCAGTCGGACGTTATACTGCGATTTTTGTAGGAAGAGCTCTCAAGGCCACTCAAATCCCATCTTCGCGATGGAATATGTCACGGCATTTCGTATCATTCACAGTTGTTCCGCTAGATTTCGCACGATCGCGACCGTAAGAAGCAGTGCTTGCGATCATGCGACTTCTACCGGCAAGACCGAGAAAAGACGCGAAATGCCGTGACATATTCCATCGCGAAGATGGGATTTGAGTGGCCTTGAGAGCTCTTCCTACAAAAATCGCAGTATATCTATGGAAATTGTTCACGATTGAGACGATAGGGTGTGCTGCTTGGTACCATACTTTTGGTGCCACTGTCTTTTCGTGTTTGTGAACTGATTTGATTAAAATTTAATTAGTGCTACTTCTAGCCTCACAGTTTTCAACTGTCCGAAATCATCGTCGGTTGTAATTCATAGGATACGTAGTGAAGGCTTCACAAGAAATTGGCAAAGTATTAGTGTGTGTGTGTGTGTGTAAAATGTCTAGTGAATTCATTGGGTAGGTCAAAGCGCTATCAAAATGTGAAATAAAGTAATAAAAATGAAATATTTTTTAAAAAATAAAAGTTTTATAATTTCTAGTTAGTGAGTCAAATTATATAAATCGGTATCCATTGGAAGATTTTTTTAGTATAAGTTAATTGCATTGTATTTCTTTAGGTAAATGATTTTTGCCACCTCAAACGTTGAGCACTATCAATCTTCTGCGCATGCGCTGATGCACTAAACTGATTCGAAACTTACAATGCAGAAGATCGATAGTACTTAACGTTCAAGGGTGCAAAAACTCCCTATAGTTTTTGCTGAACAACTTAAGGCTAGAGTTAGTTGCAACAGTAAGTATAATATATATTTGAAACTTTAGAAATGAAAGTTGATGAAATTATCAAGTATGACATATCATACATGATACTATGAACTTTGTTTATAATTGTGATATTTCGTTTTCTTTCGTTTGCAACACCGCAGGAAACAACGGAGGAGTGGTTCGCGTGGTTTTCGCCACGACGTCACTAGTGCGCACTAGTGGCTGTTTTGAAGACGTTGAACAGTAGGCTGGGAACAGAATTGATTAGAATGGACTCTGAAATATTATTTCGTGAGCGATACGGGGCGTTAGGTCATGAAACGATATATGTCAAATCACCTGGTAGTTAATCACATGTAACCGAATTTTTAGACTGATGAATGCTTCGTACATAATTCTTAGTAAAGTGTTATGCTTACTTCTTTTCAGATCAAAATGTTGTGGTCTGTTTGGGGTCCTCGGATACCTTACCAAGATCGTTGTTTCGTGTATTTACTGCCAGTTTCAGAGAAGTATTTTTGCCTCAAGGGTTTCCCGAGAGTGTCAGTGCGGACTATCTAGACTATCAAATTTGGGACACAGTGCAGGTAAATGGTATGCTCCTGTCAAAAATTGACGATTCTTACTGTTTTGATTTTTTTTTTGCATTAAACACTACATATCAAGTAAACCAATAATATAGTAATACCAATAGAATTTTTGATCTATAGGCATTTTGTAGTACAATATCTGGAGCACTTACAACTCAAGCCATAATGAAAGGTGTTGGTGTAGGTGACAAAGCAGCCACTCCATTAGCAGCAGCTGTCATGTGGATTTTTAAAGATGGAACTGGGATGGTTGGGCGGATTGTGTTTGCTTGGTGGAAAGGGTTTGTAAATAATCATTACTATATTAATTTTTTAATTTATTGCACAAGTTTGGTGTGAAAAAATATTGATAAATTATAACTTGTGTAATAAAATGGAATTATATGATTGAATAAAATGGAACAAGTGAATTATGTTGATTACTTGAAATACGTGCCCACATCCTGGGTAATTTTTTCATAACATGTTTAAGGCATCAAAACATTCAGAGTTGGGGCAATCAGATATGCATGTAAATCTCTATAAAGTTCCATGAAGACTGTTGCTGGATAGAATTTTTATGTGGGCCCAGGTTGTGTGTTAGTTTCCAGTGGAGTGTAAGGCATGGATTTTTTTAGTAGGTAGAGTGGCAATCCACTTCACCCTTCCTTCCAGTTAGCAGTGGCAATCCACTTCACCTGTCAATATAAGATTTCATCATGCAGTCAAGTTACTTGAATTTTCTATGTTTCTTTCGATATACAAGTGGATTCATTTTTCCATTTATTAATTGAATCATCAATTGTTGAAACCAAGTAAGTCAAAATTATCAATTTTCGTTGTTGTTGTTTTTATTTTTTTTATTTTAGTCTATGGCCTGATCGTTTGGTGTTGAAATCAAGTAAATAAACATTCTCCTTATGGTTTAAACAGAAGTGCAATTTTCCATTTTGGTGTGGAAACTGAATATGTCACTGACTTATTTGATTTCAACAACTTCCCCTCATCAGCTGCTTCAGAGATTAACTGCAACTGACAATCGTGGGAAAAATCCTAATGTTATCAAACCACCAGAATCAACTTTGAAGCTGATACTTTGACCATATACTGTCATTCCCTCTGAAAATTCACATTATTCAAGGAGAGGAAATAAAGCAATGTGCGTATGATGGATGAGCTGTTGAATGAAAAGCATCCACATTGTATAGTAATATATGACACGTACTGCAATTATGTCTGCAAAAATTTTAATTACCCTTTTGGCAGACCACAAATGCTCCATGTCTGCATGAAATGTGAAGAACTTAAACTAAAGATTAAAAGATTACATTTAACTGAAAAAGCCAAGCTTGTTGGAAAGTGGAGCTAGATGCGCACAAGAGAAAGAGTTCTAAGTTTTATAATAACTTCCAAGATGCTAAAATAAAAGATCTGTCCGACGAAACTGTAGGAGCTATACTTTTTTTTTTTTTTTATTTTATGCCACTGTGTCATTGGCTCCTTCCACATATCCCAATCAAGAGATCTTGTACCCGTGACAAATTTCAGTTTACTGCTTTAGCATTCATGACTTAAAAACTAATCACTCAACTGTTTACCTGTATCAAGAAGGTTTGAAAGGAAAGAAAGGCACTAATGAAATTGCTTCCTTCATTTTTTATTACATTCAAAACGACCTATCAAAAACTTAACTGAACTACTTTTGTTTTCCGATGGATGCGTTGGACAAAACAAAAATCATACTTTCATACGAATGTGCATGGCCGTTGATTCAAGCAGGAATATTAAGATCACTCACAAGTTTCCTGAGGCAGGACTCTCTTTCCTCCCATGTGATCAAGATTTCACATCGTTCAAATGAAAAATTGTGACACATGACCGAATTTACACACCTTTCCAATAACTGGAATTAAGTAGTAAGAAAAATGACAGTGAAATTTGTAAATTTGGCACAGAGACTAAATTTTGGTTTATTTGGAACTTGTAATAATTTGTTTCTTGTAGTTTGTGTAAAATCACCCAAAAATAACCCAAAAATTAGAAATGTAATTTTGTTTTTAGTTCAATCGTTAAAACCAAATAAGTCACAAATTTTGAGTATTTTTTACAACAAAAGCAACATGCATTACATAAATTATTTCATTTTTTCTGTAACCAGAATAAGGATTTCTTTAAAGTAAAAAAAATCTGTGAATAACATAGAAGCAGAGATAATCAGTTTTTTGTTTTTCCTGAAAAGTGCAAAAACTTGACTTATTTGGTTTCAACAATTGATGATTCAGTTGATGACAGATATTTCTTTATCTGCTCGTATTGAATTATCACTATGTTAATTTTTGAAATTTCATTGTTTATACATATTCTTACTAAATTCAGAATTACTGATATTTTGAATCGCTTTCAGAACTTTCCTGGACGCAGATTGCAAAAAGTGGCGTCTTTTTGCAGATTTTTTGAATGATGTTGCAATGGGTGTAGAGCTATTTTTACCATATTTCATGGAATATTCCACACAAATATTGTGCTTATCAACTTCTATGAAAGCCATTGTTGGTGTAGCAGGGGGTGCTACAAGAGCTGCCATAACTCAACATCAGGTTGAAATTTAATTTAACATGTAATAATGTGATTGATTTAAAAATATTAGAATATATATTTAATAAGGTAGATCTGAGCTGGTCTTAAAAGTCAGACAAATTATCTAATTTGTGTGTAATTGCTTGGTTCTTTAAAGCCTTGCTAGTATCATCACATATTCTGTGTAGTTTTAAAAAACCAAAATAATTGACATTATCATTTATAGAATATTAATGTTCCTTTGGCAATAACATTGGAAATCGATTTGTTATATTTTGTTTTGTGTTCTTCAGTGGTTAGTCTTAAGAATAAGTTTTCAAACAATATAGTCAAGACATCACAAAATTAAAAATACAAATTGTAATTTTGGTAATGTCAGTACTTTGCTGTCTTTTTTCAAGACCAATTTTGCATATTAGCTTTATGTCAATTTGATTTAAATACAATTTCATTATTTATTTGGAGTTCCTATTGTTGTTTGGACCAAAATAGTTATTGCTCATTCCTTGATAATTTATTTAAATAGCAATCTCTGATGTCCATACCCCAAAAACCAAAAATTTGGAAAGACCAGAAATGTCTTTTAGCTTTATGTTAGTGCCCAATTGTATGAAATTGAGGCAAAGTTGTTTGGAAGGCATCTGGAAACCACACATTTAGGGTGACTTGGAGCAATTTTGGCAGGCAACTGTACACTTCTACTGTAACTGCACGGATCCCAAAATAATGTGGGTTGTGTGTTTTTGAATAAGGGTTTGAAATTTAGCATTTGAACTTCTATTAGAGTTGCTTCAACCCTGAAAGAATTAGGACAAAGTTTATTCGCCTTTATTGAATTTACATTGCACAGACTTTAGGCAAGCTATGATTGCATAGGCCTGCTTTTAGCTATTTAATTATTTTTTTAATTTTCTCCATCTCCATCCATTTACAAGGGAGTTATGAATAAAAAAACATCAGTATGAGCAACTGGTAAAAACTTTTTTATTCAGCGAAAGCAAATAAGAATAGCGTAACTAAGAATGCTGGTAAAATTTTATTAAAAATTCTTTAAAGTCAATTTACAACAAACAGTTAGTATAGTATCTGAATATTTTTTTGAAAATTTATGTAACTTACATTGACAGCTACTGAAGTCATAACTACTGTTTCTTCTCAGCCCAATCTGCATCAGCTAATCATGCTAAGAAAATATTAGAAGCTCATTAAAATTTAAATCTCTTAATATTTACATACCCATTAATACTTTCTCCCTGTCACTTCATTTTCTTTTTCTGTGACTATTGCTTGTATTTTGGTTGAGAAAATATGTAAATTTTAAAGATTTGGTGCAAATCGTGAGCAAAATTTAAAACTTTACATCAAGTTACATTAAAAATATAACTACTGAATTCATAATGCAAATGCATTTAGTAGTTAACAAACTGATAGGGGAAAAATTAACAAAGAAATTCAACATAAACTATTTTGATATTACATGTGTGTTTCCTGACAGACATCCAGAACTTTTAACCACTCTTTTGCACTCAGGGATTCTCAAAACGTAAAGATCTGTCAAAATCTTGAAATAGATTTTTTGACCTATAACAACTTCCTCCATATACTGTTCCTTAATTATTAGAGAAAATAAAACATTGAACCAACAAAAGAAAAAAATAATAAACATTGTTTTGATAAATTTTCTTTTCCAGTTTTTGAAAGCCTGCTAAAAGAGATTGTTGCCACAATTGCATCAGTTGTTTTGCAACCCAGAGCAACAATGTCAACAGTTTTTTGACACAATTGCTCCATAGCGTAATAAAATGCAAATACAGTATTCCTGACAAATCCTATTATTTATTGTCATAATTACTATTATTTTTTTTAGTGCTTTGGATCATGGTCAAACCTCCTACGTTGATAAAAAAAAAAAGCAGCTCTTAAAAATTAACAGCAGACAAATTTTCTTAAAATCCTTGAGTGGGTGGATGCTCTTTTCTTTCTTACTCATAACAATTATTAAAATCAGAAAATAAGTTTTTCTTAACTGTAATTCTTGCATTGTGTAGATCTTATGCTAACATATCACATATTACTGAATTGGGCAAATTTATAATAATAACTGTTAGTACTATAATAGTAAAAATACATATTTGTTTGCCGAGAAATTATTATAAAATATATTATATTCATTAAACTTCTATTGATTATCTGTCATCCTTGTGTCGATAGAAGGCTCAGTTATTACAGACAATAAGGTTAAAGTTTGAAATCAGCACATAAATAAAATTTAAAAAACACATAAACTTGGTTTATTTCAAGACCAAGTAGGTCAAGGCCAAATGTTGAAATAAACCAAGTTTATGTGTTATTTAATTTTATTTATGTAACTCGATATCCAACTTTGACCTGACTGTAATAAGTGGCGCCTTCTATCAATATATTATATTCACCCTATTTAAACTGCCTAAAGGTTTGCAATATTTCATTTAATAACTTGTTTCATAGGCAATTCGAGATAATATGGCAGATGTGTCGGCCAAAGATGGAAGCCAAGAAACATTTGTAAATTTAACTGCATCAATGTTAGGAATATTGATTCTATCACTCTGCACTGAGGAGAGGTGAGTATTTGATATGCGAGGTGGAGATTCATTGTAATCAATTTTATTCTGAGGAGCAAGACAAAGATTAGATATCGAATGAGACATCACTGAAAATTGAAAGGTGATATTTTGTTTGCTCTCTCCTTTATAGGTATTCCTGGGCTCTCTTCATAACTTTCACAATTTTGCACTTATATGCAAATTATAAAGCTGTGAGAAGTTTGAGACTTCTCTCTCTTAACCCTGGGAGATTAATTCTTTTATTACAAACATACTTGACTAAAGGAATTATTACATGTCCTGAGATAATTAATAAAGAAGAATCTGTGTTCTTGGGGTCTGGTCTGACAGGTACTTAATTTTGTATGTAATTATGTATGTATGTATTAATGTTGTATGTAATATTTGTTCAAATATTTTCAATCCATTTCCTCTGCATTCTCCTAGATTTAGACTTGTGTGGGCATCACATAATATTGGGAACTTCACTGAAGAAAATCTTGTCATCAGGTGTAATATCAGCAGATGATGTGAACTTACTTGTGAATCTTTACAGAAAAAGAAAGTACATGTTAGTGGCTGATACAAAGAACAAGAAAATATACGTTGCATTGCAACATAAAGTTCAACCAGTGGAGATTATAGAAGCATATTTTCATGCTGTTTTATTGGGCATTTGTATTTCTCTTTTCTCAGAATCTTCTCTTGTAAGTATGTTAATACCAAGTATACCTTCTTGGTACTGGAGGATTGAATGCATTACACAAAGTACTTGTTGGAAAGTTGATTAAAAGGTGCAGTAATCTTACAGTCACTGCACCTTATACTGTTGCAAATATTGTTTGAATAGATATTAATGTGTGTTTTTGTTTTTAATTTTTGAACAATTCCAGAAAACATTGCAGATGGACAAGAAAGAAATGTCATGCCCCTTTCATCGTTTGGAAACCTTGATGAACAAGTACAATGCAGGATCCAAAAAAGCAATGCGGATTCCTTTAGAAGCAGTATTGGCAACAGATGATGTGATTTCAAAAGAATTCAGTGAATTCTTTACAGCACTACGATCAATAGGTAATTATCTTATCAATTGTTTCAAGTTCTCAGCGTTATGGGATATAGGAAAACAAATGGAAAGAGATGTTAGATTGAATATTAGTCAGTTATTCCAGTGTAATATAAATTGATCTAATCCTGAACTCATTGAACTAATTCCTGTCACTGGGTTATTAGTCAACATGAGCCACTTTAAGTTAGTTTTATTTTGTTTTCAAAATATTCTTCAAAACCTTTTATCCATTCCATATCTACCTTTTCCCCCCCCCCTTTTTTTCCTGTGTGTAATGTTTTTACCTAAGTATGTCACTTCATCAGCAAAGTGAATCTGTCAAATGGAAGCCTCTTGTAAAAGAAAAACTTAAGTAAGGTTTTAGACCTTTGTTACCATCTCAAGTGATTTTTTCCTCTAGTGATATTTTGTAGTTACTGCATCAGAATCTCCTAATTTTATTGTTGTGAAGACAATGAGAGAGAATATTGCATTTAGATGTAATTTATCAAAATTCAATAGTTTTATATTGAAACATCTCGACTCTTCTCCCCATGGATATAAGTTGCATTTTCTTCATTCCTTTTACATCAATTTCCATATTGGTTCCATTATTGACTATCATAGGCACTCAAGTAATGTATTTCAACTCCAACCGAAGTCGCATAAACACACAATTGAGCATGGAGTTATGTTGCGTGTTTGACAAAGGTAAAATAATTTCAGCAATTGATATAAACAAGGATCATTGATAATTTCACAGAGTTAATTAATGTAACTTTGTGAAATTGTTATAATAATTAAAAATAACTTAAAATGAAAATTGAGTATTAAATTAAAAATCATTTTTTCAATAACCAATAGATGAAACAAGACTTTCAATCTGACAAGTGCTATTGAAATAAATGATGATCGCCTCCATGACACATCAAGTACCTTCTCTGGTCAATGCATCTAAATGACCCTCATACCACTATCTCCAGAAGTGTGGAGCTCATTCACTCTAAAAATTCAGCATGGGTGAACACTTTCCACCCAATAATAATTTGAAGGAAACAAGTAATAGAATGTAGGTATTGTTGAAGAATATGATCTTCAATTCTGAGTTTGTTTCTAAAAGTGAAAGGCAGACTTTGTTGCTCTGAGTCAGCTGAGAGACAAGAAACCCAAGTGTGAAGCCTCCAGGAGACAAATTGCAATGCCTTCCTTAATTTTCTGTAAGGAAAATTGTTTATAAGCACATCGCAATGATACTAACATAGGGAGATCAACTCAAGAATGCTTCCTTTTAGGTTCTTTATTTATTTGATCAAAAAAAAAAAAAACAGTAAAAATTGTATATGACGTGTATATAGGTGTAGGGTAAATGATTTAAACTGCTGAGTATGTTTTTGACCAGGTGCATTTCCATTTGCAGCAATTCAACAATCTAGCACTTTACTCACGTGCTGTTGTGCTTATTTCAACTTTTGTTTTCAACACCTGATTTGAATTATTCATTTTGTGTGTGTGTGTGTGTGTGCGCGTGTGTGTGTTTTGAAAGAGTTAACTATAGGGTAAGGAACACTACTTCGAAATATTTCTCTTTATGCTTGTGACTATATTGTAGTAAGAAAAAACAAACAAAGAAAATATTTTTCTACATTTACCCACTGTCTCATCTAAATGACCATTTATTTTTTTGGGGTGGGGAGGGGGATAATCACTTGCTTCATTAGATAAAAGCTACGATTTGAATGGTGGTGTACTTTCTTCAGTCATAAATAAGAAAATTTATCTGTATATTCTATCCAAGAGTATGTTTAACATTATAATTCCCAGCTTATAAAGAACTACTTTCATGTTTTCTAAGCAATATTTGTTACACAATTTCAGATTTTACAATCATGGTCACATTCAGGTGTTACTAGTCAATGACTATTTTGGATTTTAGATTGAAGAAATTAATATCTTTGAAATGTTTGTACTAGCATTCTGCGAGAGACGATTCATTTCCATAGGACAATGTAAATTTCAGGCCTGTCACATGGGCATTGTGTTGACGCGCGTCACTTGACGCTTATGACGTCAGCTGCGTCAACGTACATGAGTCACTTGTCGTAGATTAACATTGTATCTTAGGCGAAACAGCACCCGAGTGTTCTTGGCGACAAAAGCTTTTATCTGTTCACCGTAAGGAAAAATCTTGATTTAAACAAACTTTTCCAATCAGAAGCGCAGTGCAGCGGAAAGATTTCTTAACTCCAAGTGCACTACTTCCGATGGGAAAGAAAGAAGAAAACGAAGGAAAGAAAGAAAGAAAACGAAGGAAAGAAAGAAAGAAAACGAAGGAAAGAAAGAAAGAAAACGAAGGAAAGAAAGAAAGAAAAAGAATAGAAAAGAAAGAAAAAAAAGTCATTTGATGCACCTACACCCACAAATATAATAATGTTTACAGATTGCTGGTAATGTGCATATTAAAGATCTGAGAGATCTTTCAAGAAAAATTACATTTGTGTAATTTTTGAAAAAAACTGAAAAATACCTTAAAATAAACTTTATGTCATATTAGAGAGTGCAATTAGCACTATCCGCCAATTTATGAAAAAATGGTGTTTGAGTGTTTCTGACAATGCAGAATTTTGAGCTAGTTTTTCACAGAAAACGGTTCAGTTTTCGAGAAACTTTGTATGACATTATTTGAAGCACATGCACTCAAATATAATATGTAAACGAATCGCCTCTAACGTAAATATTAACAAAGTGAGATACAATTCAAAAAATATATATTTTTTTGTGATTATTTGAAAAAAACAAAAGAATAGAGAAATATGGCGTTTATGTCACCTCACAGAGTACAATTAGTACTCTTCCTTCAAAAAAATTGAAAGAAAAATTGGAACCGTTTTTGAGAAAATCTTGTTTTGTAATTTTTTAAATTGCATATATATTGCACGCAATATTGAGCGAAAACTACTAAAATTTTCAAAAAACTGTACATGACCTTCAAGAAAGAACTCGCTTTGGAGAACAAATTTTATTTGGAGGAAAAATCTCTATCTTCAATTTTGTAGTTAGAGGAAGACGCCGAATAAAATTCAAACTTTTGCAATTTTCGAAAATTCAGAGTTAATCGTGAAAATAGGACCTATGCCACCTTAATAAGTACATTTTACTTTGTTCTTTCAAGAAAATTTAAAGAGGAGCCGTTTTTTGAGAAATTGTCCGGGGAGCTTCATGTAAAGTACCCCCATATTTTATAGAATCTTTTTCAAAATCTCAAAGCTTCGACTCGAACCAGATATACCGGGGAATATCCATTTTGGAAGAAATGGTACGTATGGTTTAGGAGCTAGCAGTGTTCACGTACGTATGTACATTTTCCTTTCAATTGGTTTTTCGGCATCAAGGTCCCACAAAAGAGGTTGGCTTCACCACGTGTTAGGGGATTTTTTTCTTAATTTAGCAACGGGATCTATCCACTTTTTTCGTTATCACGGCCAGGCAAAGAATTTTTTTCTGGCGAAAATCGGCAATTTTTTGGCGCAGCATTACATAACTTTCCCTATACTACGTATATTACTCCGTATGTATGTCCGTGTACGGGAAAGTAGTAAAAGCTGTCATGAAGATATGTTCACGCAACTACTTTACTATCAGTCTACTTCAGGAAGTGGTTGTCAATTATTTGTATAAATTAGTTGGTCTAAAATTCGGAAGTTCTTGATCAAATGCACAAGCTGCAACAATTTCCCTAGCGTTAGTATTTCATTTCTGCACTTTTGTCCTTTGGATGCAAGGAATGCATTTTCGATCCAGCAGCACCGACTACAAAGTCATCGTATGCTTAACGCAGGTTTCTTCGTTTGTAGTTGTCCCTTGTCAGTGAGCTCTTCCTGGAATTTCAATACGCTGAATACGGATATTTCAGTAAACTCAGCGTCTTGCTTCACCGATAACGACCAATTCCAATTGAATACTACCACAACGATGCACGTTTCGCTACTCCGAAGAAATTTTCCACACTTGTGCCTGGCCCTTCAATAATAGAACACACACTCAGAGAACGAACTGAAGCAAGGCTTCGCAGGCCGCTCAGTGGCGCGGCGCTGCGACCCCACACATGTCAAGTCAGCACGTAACCATATCGCCCAGCAAGGAGCATTCAGTTCAATGGTCTCCTTTCTCGAAACCGTTGCAATATTTTCGACGCAAGATTAACTTAACGAACGATGGCAGATAAATTAGTTCTTATACAGAGAATTATTTACTTTAGCGTCAGGATCCCTAAGACAGCAGAGTTCACACTGCAAATCAATGAGAATCATCTTAACACATGTGCATTTGTTAACATCAGAATTTTTCTTATTTTGAACGGCTAATAGAAACGTGCGTTATTTTGACTTTCGATGTAGTTTGAGCTGTGGTAACAACGCATGTCGCGTCGTGTGCTGTTCGTACAAGGTAGTGTTAAGTGACTCGTGTCCGCTGACATCAGCGTTAGGTGGCGCGCGTCAACGCAACGCTCATGTGATAGATTCCTCATTCCTAGTACTGTTCAAGTTATGAAGCTCAGATCCGTCAACTAGTTCTGGATTCAAGAAATTTTAAAGTGCTGTGCTCAAGTACTAACTAATCAAAACTTCAATAAAAACCTGGGTAATGATCCTTAGGACGTGGAGGGTGCTGATAATATTCAAAACACCTGAAGCTCTGGTTTCTTTTGTTATATTGAGTAAATATTTAATAGAAACACCATAATCTGACTGCAATGTCCCTAATAACCAATTGATAAATTGGACTGTTTATAAATATTATACTGCTAGAACTTTTGTGAATTAATTAATTTTGATGTTAAGGTTGGTCCACACGAAACCATCAACTTGGTGTTGACGAGTGGCGCAGCAATTGGACATCTGAGGCACATCTCCATTCTAAAAATTTGTGATTGAAATTAAGAGGCGATCTTTATTAATAAAATTCTTCCATTGGACTTTTTTTTTTTTAATTTATACAGAATGAATGTGTGAAAGTATTGTAAGAAAAGTTTTGCTATAAAGAAAAATTCCCTTTTTTCCTTAATAAAATTAATAATGAATGAAACTGCAGTCAAAATATATTTCAAAACTAATTTACACTTTACATCAAGCTATAACTGAGCTTTTCTAATAGGATTTTTGCAAAAAGTAGAGTTTTTTAACTGAATATTGTTAATTTATTAACAAATATATACAGATATTTTCTATAAGTTTTAGTTTACACTTTATGGGATTTTTGACAACTGTTGCTGAGGTAATCACACAGCCAGGGAAGAAAATAATGCACCAATACCACATATTTGGAAGAAATTTCAAGAAGTTGCAGTTGTAGGCACTTCCTGGTTCTGAACTTGTTTTTGTCCTGTTTGTGACAAATGCTTCACCACATCCACCCAATCCCAACCTCGAGGTTTCTCTCCTCTTGCATCGACTCTGTCCCATTGTTTCCTCTTCTGTGCCTTACTTAGATGTTCCTTCTTTGCTGCTTTCTTAGTTTCCACTTCCTATTAATACGCAAATTAAATTAATTAAGTTCATTTTAAAATTCGACAAAGGCATGGCCCTTGGCAGTACAATAGAATAAACAAGATGATCTTACCACATTTTATTTACAAAATTATCACAATGGCCTAGCCTTAAGAGTATTTGCAATTTTAATATAGAACAGACAGTCATTGCCTGTTTTATCATTTTGCACAGAAGCTGCAAACAAGAGAAACTAGTGGGGACCGCACAACACACAAACTTTCCTCATGTCACTAATTATTACTCAACGACTATTTATTTTTATAAATAAATGTGCTTGACATCATTGAAAGATAAAAACGGGAATAAATTGCACTGAGAAAGAAACTCCTGGCTTCAACATTGGAGATGTAGGTCAGGTTTGAAAATAAACTTGAGTTTGACAATTTTGAAAATTGCAATGTCAAGTACCCCAAAATTTAAAATGTCTTAATGGTCTCCCGTATGGCATAACTATACCTTACTTTTGGATTTTCAGGTACAAAATTGCATATATCTCCTAGCCATCTGCGCCAATCTTAACCGTATTGGGAACAGCACTAACAGGCCTTTACTCTGACGTGTGAGCAAAAATACAGCTCAATAAAACTTTAATAAATAAGTTCAATCTTTGAATACTAGATACCCCTTAAGATTTTTTTTCAAATTTGTTGTACATTTCTCTAATTAAAATAATTTTTAAAAAATGTCATGACAAAATTTGTGTAAATCGCTTAAATGTAACTTATTAAAGTTATGATATAAACTAGATGGACTAAACTTTCCCTTTCTAGTTACGATTCGGTGGCTACAGTGCCAAGTAGACAAGTCGGAAACAGTTTGATTCTCAGCTCCTCCAGAATTCTTAAGTCCTTAACTAAACCTATCTACTTAAGGACTTCATCCCTGTAGTCACAGAATTATCATACAGTTCAAAAGGTTACCCAGCATAACATTGAACCTTTTGAATAAAGAGCTGATAGAAATGTTGAACCTGAAGAATTAGGACTGCACTGGGTAAAATTTTCATTTGGAAGCTATTTTGATTTTTGAAGTAGTTATGGCATTTTATTGCCCAGAGGAAGTCTTCAAATATCATTCCGTTAGATGTAGGGTTGCCATCCTGAAGAAATCAAAAGATGAAACACTTGCCTCATAGAGTATTAATTTGCATTAATTATATTGTGTATGAGGATGTTTTGTAAAACAGGCTTTCAACAATTTTTGGCTTTGAGGTAATTATCTTTTGGGCCTGTACATGGGATAGTTCTGTAAATGATCTGCCAGGGAAAAGTGCTGCTTTTACCAATCCTAAGCATTATATGAAATTGCAATGTCTTATTTCAAGAGGCAATTCAGACATCTGGGAAGGTGTGTTGTATCCATCAAATTGCATACAACTTCAACAAAATTTAAGTACAATTTTGTAGAGAGGCCATGCTTCGGAATTTTAAACTGACCTCTATTTACTTAAAATGAATGTCGTCTAATAATTATTTGATATACAGGCTTAAGAGGACTCAATAATAAAATTAAGTTTTGATACAAGAGGAAATGTAGGGACAAAAGAGCACCCTGCCATCTTCAGGTAAGACATTTATAAAAGGATTTATCTCTACAAAAATTGAGACAGGTGGCAAACCTAGTTAGATGCAGCTAGCAGGATAGATGTGCATGAGAGAAAATTTAAAATTACACTCAAATAATGAAATTCTTTTAAGAATATTCATAAAATAAATTAGCAATTTCATATGCAAACAGTGCAATATTAAAACAATGCAGTTCTTTCAATTACAGCAGTTGAAATTGCCTTCACCCTCCATTGCAATTATCACCTGCCTCCAATTTCTTTTCTTTCCTATCCAAAATGCTGAAACAGTGCCTAGAAGTGGCAACAGAAGAATAAAAACAAAGTGTGTGAAACTGACCACAATTTTTAGTTAGTAGTGAGCTCTAAGATTTGTTTTACATGTCTGGAGAAGTTTTGGTGATTTTATTGCAATTTTTTAATAGTTACTTTCTCTATAATTTCTTTAACAAAAATATTTATTTCTAATGCTTATCTAAATGTACAGATTTTAAAACCAATTGTATTCATTTAAGCCTCACCTGTGGTTCAGAAATAGATACACAATCCACCGACACACCAAGGTCCTTCACTATGGCATCTGGTTGAGCTGCAACCAACTCCTCAGCTTTTTCTTTAACAAATTCAAACAGTGTGTAGGTCATTGCTGCTCCTAAGTACTGTTCAGCTTCTTCATTTACTACTGAAACTATGTTTTCCTTAATTTCTGGAAGTCTTGAGAGAAAAAGTCCATGTACCATTATAGTAACCTTCAACTTCATAATAGCAAGAATTTGGTATAAATTAGAAAACTTACATATGTCGATTATAAAATGTATCCATATTAATTGTTGGTTTTTCAGTGGGGTATGTCTTTCCCCAAGACACTTCCAAAAGAAAAGACCTTGGTTCATCATCTTGTCCATACTGAGAAATTAATACTTATAAAAATTAAAATGTTACTCCATTATTTATTGTTAAAAATTAATTCAATGGAATATTCCTAACTGGGCACATACCTTATATTGAAACACTGTAGAAGATAACTGCTTGAATGCTGGATCCCCCTCGTATATGGAAGACAACACTTCCCTTTCCTCCTCTTGCAATTCTTCGTCGGACATAATTGTGGTATAAGTTAAAAGTGTTGTAATCTGAGATGCAGCGAGTTAATGCCTACCACACGTTTCGTCCTAACCTTATTTTTCCCCCAGTAGAAAGCAACAGCAGTATATTTAAGCATTGAGAGATGCGATATCAAAGAAACGACGTAGGTACAAAAAATTGGAGTATTTTATCGTTTCTCTGTAAGTGGTGCATCATTTTCTTGAAATGTGAGAGCAGATAATCATGGTGCAAACGGTTTCCAGGTTACCAATTAACTTAAAACTGAATTATACACCTACTCTCTGGAATTAAACATAACCTATATACCAAACTTCACACTTCGTAGACGACAACAAACCAGCACTGCCAAATTTCCTTCAAAAATATCCCTATAATCTACAGCCCACAGTCTCGTTCAGTTCACGTTGGTCTCGGTGGTCACGGTGTTAGCCGGCAAGGAAGTTATAATATTATAACCTCCTTGTTATACTGCGATTTTTGTAGGAAGAGCTCTGAAGATAACTCAAATCCCATCTTCGCGATGGAATATGTCACTGCATTTCGTATCATTCACAGTCGTTCCGCTAGATTTCGCACGATCGCGACCGTATGAAGCAGTGCTTGCGATCATGCGACTTCTACCGGCAAGACCGAGAAAAGACGCGAAATGCCGTGACATATTCCATCGCGAAGATGGGATTTGAGTTATCTTCAGAGCTCTTCCTACAAAAATCGCAGTATAGCCGGCACGTAACCATAGAGGAGAGATATACTAGAGTGCGCACCGGGCTGCGCAGAAGGTCCGGCCGGGGTATCAACATATCTCGCGCCAGTGTCACGTGACTTTGGGACAGCTAGGTAGCATCTATAAGAACACCCGTCTCGCATTAAACGATTTATTTTTATACGTACTTAAGGTGTTTCATTCCAGTGTTATTTTCTCATTTATTAATCAATGAGATTAATAAATTTTATTAATCAATCTCTCATTTATTAATCAAATGTTGCTTTTAGCAGAAAAGTGAATTTAAGTTTTTCTGCTCTATTTGCTCAAGTACATGAAAATTCCGATTTTTGTCCAACTTGACACTTTCAACCCACTAACATACTCCATTAAACCTGTTTTACAAGTACAATTACATAGGACTATAAATAAAAAATATTTGTAAAATAAATTAACTCCATGGGATGCATTAATCCAAATTTCTATTACTCAATGTTAAACATTCTACTATTGAAGATTCACATCAGTGTCATTTGTAATAACAAGTTATCAAAATGATATTTCAAGGATTTATAGAGGGAAAAAGGCTTTTACCTTTGATTTATATTTTGATTTATTTAGTTAAAAACAGTAAAAACTGTATGTGATATATGGGGAAAAGTTCCATCTTCACTCATTTTCTTGAGCTTCAAAAGCTCTTCCGAATATTTTAACTATAACATTAGACATTTCCCCCCCCCCGAGTTATATAAAACCTATTTGCATCGATAAACAAACTGCATGTTTTATTTTTTATTTATATTGCTAACAACAGTAACATGCCACTGGCTTTACTCCTACCACTTCTAGCAAGTAAGCTCAAGAAAACGTGGGCGTAGTGAAGCTACATTTGTGTCCAAAAGCAAAACAAGGGGACAACTCAGCATTTGCTCAATGGATCAGGAAAACTGGACAAACACCTGATCGAAATGGGGGTCTTTGACCTAGAAGCAGAAGTACATAATTTTCAAAGAATTTACTAATAAAAATCAACTACAATCGTACACACTAACACTAACACTAACACTACTAACACTAACATACTATAAACACAACTTACACCAGTAAATACACGTAGGATTAATGCCCTCTAAATAAAATCATTTTGTTGTTAACTGATCCATACTATTTTTTGGTAAATTTGGATGTGCTCTCTTCCTACATGTTTTAATCTTATGTCAATATATTTAAACAATATTGCCTTTATTAAATACATCCTGTGATTTATTATGGCCTTTTGACCAATAATATATGTTAAATTACTAAAAACAGAACTATTCATAAATTCTCTCAGACATCTATTTACAATTGTACTGCATGCTGCCTTTTTAAAAATGTCACCTCTCCCCTGAAGTATTCTTACTTCTACCTCTGCTCTTTTGGAGATTTTTTATAACATCTGCAGAAGGGTATTTCAGTCCATAATTATTTTTCCTCTGAATGAAGGAATATGATCCTTCATCAGTATCAGTCCGGCAAAGAACTAGGTTACAGTCCACATAAGCAAGAGACTTTTGCAACTTTCTAACTAAAAATCCTCCAATATAAGTTACAATGTCCACAACATAGGGAGACAATCTAGTTTCAAGATTGTGTACAGATGGCAAGTACATATGGTCAGTTGGTACCTCACTGCCCAGTTCAGGATCATTTACGTGTGGCAAACTTGCATAGTGGCGTGAACTGACATTTAACACAGTTGTTTCATTCTGTGGAACACAATTTGCAAAGTTAAATCGTTATTGCACTTCTTGAAAAGAAAAAAAAATGGATCGTAAGCAGTGAACAAATATCCACAACGTCCCAAAATAATTACGCTGTAGCACCACAAACAGCAAACAGCACGAAAAGCTACATACAGCAGCGAGCTGCCGGTGTCCCAAAGTCACGTGACTTACGACCACCTCATGTTGAAACCTGCGCAGTAGGCTCACGCGCACTCTAGTTGTATCTCTCCTCTATGCACGTAACAGGGTAAAGATCAGAGAGTATATAAGAGAGTGGTAAAGATATTGGACAAATATGATAAATTGTGGAATTTCTTTGAACTTTGACAAAGAAATTTGATGACCGCAAGGCGCGTCCCACGATACGTCTTTTCTGTGCGTCACGGGATAAAACAATTGCCTGCGCAAAGTTGAAAGACGCCTTCACACGATGCGTCTTTTCGTTCAATTTTGCGCATGCGTCTAGCGCAAGCAGCGCATACGTTTGGGGCATGCGTCCTTTCGTCAAAACGATGGACGCATGCAATAGCGCAAGCTTCCCAGAGCTGACGGGAATCTCGTTCGTCTTTCTCGTGCGCTTCCTCCAAAGAATGTGTATTTCATAGCCAAGTCATCCGGAATGTCGAGCCGTAAGAATTCTTTGGTAGTCTTCTGAATTATTTTGTGTTGTCCGTCTGCGTTTTATTGCGAATTTGTTGCAGATTATTCATTTATTATATACTTACGTTAATATCATTTTTTAACATATACATTTATTAAGATAATGATATAATTTATTAAGATATTAAGATAATTTATTAACATATAATTTATTAAGATATACATTTATTAAGATTTATTCTATAATTATTTGGAACTTTTTTATACTCAACAATTCAAAAGAGACAGTCTATAGTTGAATTTGATTTTTAATTTATTAAGATAAATTAAAGATTTAAGATTTATTAAGATAAATTGTGGAAACTAGTGAAAATAAACATGATTGATGACTTCAATTTATTTTCGGTGTGTTGTAGTGACAAGATAATATTTAGTTCTCCCTTATTATTTTATTTTTACGGTAATGCCAATTTTCGAAATTTATGTAATAAATTATATATCTGAAACAAATAAATGCAATAGCTTTCATTTAAGGTTATGTATTTTCAGAATGTCGCTTGAAAACAAAGAACTCACTCCTCAGTTCATTCCAGATTATAGGGAAAAGGAAGTTTTTCTTTTTTTTTCGACTGATTATAAAATAAGATGCCGAAAATGTCGTGCAAATAGCTGCTGGATCCATTCTACAGAATAGAAAAAGCACCGCACAGAGTTGCATCGTGTGGACAGGGTAGCGCACGTGCGCTGTGTGGAACGTTCGTCTTTCAACTTTGCGCATGCCATTTTATTCCCGCGACGCACAGAAAAGACGCATCGTGTGGACGCGCCTTAAAGGCGTATAAATGAGAAAATAAGTCACCCATTTGGACCCCGGTTATAGATCGTTTCATTTCAATAACTTTCAAAATACGAGTAACACTGATAAAAAGCAAAATACGCGTAGCAAAACACGTCACGCTATAGACAATATAGTTACAACATTAGCTGATACCTTCATCTATTATAGTATTTTTGCATATCTGTTTTTAGTCATCTTCCCACGCAATTTTTTAGCGCGCGATTCAATTTAAAATATTTAAGCAGCATCAGTGTATTAATCAGCAGAATTTTAATCTACTTTTATACATGTCGATATATTTGGATAAATTTAAACTAATAAATAAGTAAGTAATGAATGAATGAATGAATGAATGAATGAAAAAAATAGAATTTCGGGGAGGGCTTCAGCCCCTCGAGCCCTGCCCCTGGCTACGTGCCTGACTCTGGGAGATCTTTAGTAAAAATGAACATGTGATTATTTCTACTTCTAGTTCTGTGTTGCAGTGATAGGAGAATATTTAGTTATTCCTAATTCTTATTTTATTTTTACGTAATGCCAATTTTCGAAAATTATTTAATAAGTTATACAGCTGAAACAATAAAATACAAAAGTTTTCATTCGAAGTTATGTATTTTCAGAATGTCTCTTGAAAACAAAGAACTCACTCTTCAGTTCATTCAAGAGTATAGGGAAAAGGAAGTTTTCTCTTCTTTCGACTGATTATAAAATGAGCTGCCGAAATTACCGTGCAAATACCTGGATCTATTGTGTAGAATTGAACAACCATCGCAAAATGTTGCACCATGGTTGCATCGTGTGGACAAGGTAGCGCACGTGCGCAGAGCATAGAGGAGAGATACAACTAAGGTCCGTTCGCTGTAACTTCACTCCGCATGTAAACAAACGCACGTGGTCGTCGCTCGTTCTCGTTGGCTGACGGACATCACACTACCCTTCCAGGCATCGTACGCTATAGGAGTTAGGACCCTTCCAAAATTGATTTATTTCCTGACTCTGCACGAACAAAAAATACGCAGAAAGCGTGAAAAAAGATGCAGATATTTGTTGTTATACCGTCAACATTTTATTTATTTCTTCGCTAGATTTGATAACTTTACTTTGCTTTGCCTCAAGCTGCGATTTAGCGTATGACTGTCATATACATGCTACTTATTTTGTGCATAATTCTTGTGACTTACATTTTTCATGAAAAATAATTGGTTTCAGTGATTGTTTCAAATGCAGTAGCTAAAGGAAAGTGTATTCAGTTTATTTAGGTTTTAGTAGAACACATTTATGACGAACTGGCGAGTGTTTCATTACGTTTTCACTATTGTAAGATAATACATCACTATTACGTTTAGTACGTTGAGTCTTTTTCGATCTTATTGTATTGTATTGTGCATTGCAGTTGCAGTTATTCGATTTTGTAACTTCAGAGTAACGTGTTAGTTTGTAACTTAGGAGTGCATGTCTTACGTAACATAACCAATGAAAAGCAATCTGAAGTTTTCCGGAAATAACATGTGCCAAGTTGCTGCAAACCAAGGCCTTTTGCAACTGGAAATACGATCTTAATAAATCAGCCTCTCTCATTTGACAGATTGAAACATTACACATATGTTGACTTTTCTTTCTCATAGTTTTAAGAATCGTACAAAACCAACAATAGCATCTCTGTGGCACATTTATTTATGATCCTTAAAGGTAGCACGATTCTAGTTAAATTGAAGTGCTTTATAGGTAGCTTTTTAAATGGACAGCTTTTAAAAT
Organism: Acheta domesticus; assembly: GCA_031308135.1. Classification (NCBI taxonomy): domain Eukaryota; kingdom Metazoa; phylum Arthropoda; class Insecta; order Orthoptera; family Gryllidae; genus Acheta; species Acheta domesticus. The sequence continues at coordinate 68,438,401 of JAHLJT010009355.1, forward strand.
ACATAAACATTACGGAAACAATAAAGATCAGCCGATCATTCCAAAGAAGTTTGGGAGGAATCTTGTTTACACTCGGTAGATTATTGTGAAGAATTTTTGTTTGTTCGTTTCGGAATTTTTTTGTTTTTGTAGTGACAAGTGTTACTGTAGTAACAAATTGTTATTTAGTTTGTTTTGAAACCAATGTGTCTTGAAAAGCAGTTTTGAAATGTTTATTAGAAATTTAGCAACATACTCTTTTTTTGAGGCATGATAATAAAACCATATTAAGACCTACATTGTAAGTGTTTATTCAAAGCATTTTTTGAAATTTTGAACTGAAAAAAATTCTTAAATTGAAGACCATTCAATCAGTTAAATAATCAGTTAAATAAAATCATATATCAATCATTCTTTTTTTAAAAATTGAACATTATTTATATTTTCCAACTGACCATTTAATTTAATTTTAAAACCATATAATCATTGGGAGGGTAGCGCAATGTGTGTACAGTGAAATTAAAAAAATATACTTTATAATTTCAATCCTTGTAGTAAAGTTTGTGCCTTGTGGTTCAGAAGTTTTGAAATGTGTAAGTCACTGCTGCAAATTGTTATCAATAATGGGTAGTGTTATACTACCTTTTTCATACAGTTGATATTTTGCTTCTATCACATGTTTCAAATGATTTTATCCTCTATGATGACATAGAAATATAGTTATAATTCAAATGTTAAAATGTAAGGTGTTTTCTGTAATAAATAAAACTGCATTTAAATACAATCTGGTTGCTGAAGAACCCTTGAAACTCTGCCCCAAGCTTCTGTAATTGTTTTAGTGCACGAAATTTAACGAATTTTGTCATAAAATATTAATTGTGGTTTTAGAATTGATTTTTTTTGTTCTTATTCATGTGACTTATAGAAATTTCTTTTGAATAACAATTTAAATATTTTGAAATTTGAAATTAAATTTAAAAGAATCAAGCTGTTGTTTGATACCAAGGTAGGGGTGAAGCATTTTACGAATGTGGCAGCCAGACATTGCACATGACACATTAACAGAAGAAATAATTATTAATACGGGGGTCAGTTCTTCCAGCGATGAATATTTTTCAGACAGTGCTTTGGACGAGATTTCACCGCTACCTTGAGAGAGCACATCGCAAATGTAAGTGGTGTGATGATTAAGCAAATTATCTGCGTGATTTGACCGGTATTTTGGGCGTACTAAAGAAGCACTAGTGAAAATAATATGTCGTGACAGTTCTGGCTGCGATACGTGCCGGTATTTGAGTATGGTCGTGGCGCGAATGGCGCAGCCAATCACGAACTACAGGGCGGAGGGATACACTCAAAGTTTGTTTACGTGAGGAGTGACGTTACAGCAAACGGACCTTAAAATATGTTTTTTGTATACCATCATTATAAACGACCCTTTTCGATACCCCGAATCGTGCATAATCCAGTATTTAATCGCACGCTACTTGACGTCATCGCCATTATTAAACGCGACATGACATCATGACGAACTTCTACTGTTCACAGAAAGACAGATCTGTAGAACTGGTTTCAGAAAGTAGACTGATCTGCGATCTATTGGCGAAAAGCGAAACCTTCTGGTGGATCTACGACGGCTTTCGGAAATACAGAAATAACGCAGAGTAATAAAAGATACTGTTAGGATTACACAAAGGGCGAAGGGCAGCACACAGCTCACTTCCGAGCGACCGACGCGGGCTGACTGATGGGGCGCACACGGGCCGCGGCAGGGAGAACGGAAGAAGCGGCAGATGGCGACACAAGCGCGACAACTGCTACTCGCATCGCGCAAGCCCAACACTTCCCCTCGAGTCGCAGGTTGTCCGCGAGTCCAGACCGGCGAGGGCCAAACACCTTTCGTGCTTCCGTTGCGGCAAACACTTCGTGAGGAAGTCGGCGACCTGGTCCTCTGTCGACACGTGAAGAAGTTCGAACTGCTTCTCCTTCAGCGCGTCTCTCACAAAATGGTGGCGAATGTCGATATGCTTGCTTCTTGAATGGAACATCGAGTTCCCCGCCAACTTCAGAGAACTCATGTTGTCACATGATATCTTTAGCTGGCTGAGGTCGATGAGTCCCAGCTCTCGTAGCAACCGCTGCAAGTAGATGGCCTCCTTAACTCCCTCGGAAAGAGCCATGTACTCAGCTTCGGTCGTGGATAAGGCGACCGTTCGCTGCTTCCTCGAATCCCAGGAGATTGGAGATCCCCCAAGATTGAATACGTATCCAGTATAGGATCTTCTGTCTTCGAAGCAACTGCCCCAATCAGCATCGGTGTATCTTTCGAGCGGCTTGGAGCTGGTGCCGTAGGTGTCCCACTTCGATGGTCCCCTTCAAATAACGTAGGACGCGCTTAGCTGCCTTCCAGTGTTCAACTCCGAAGCAATTATCGTATTGCCCTATGCGGCTTATAACGAATGCAATGTCAGGACGTGTGGTCGTCGCCAAATACGTGAGAGCTCCAACCAGTTCACGGTAGGGAAGCTTCCGATCTTCAGGTGACTGATCGTCCGTCCTCGTCAACACCGAACCTGGGTCACTAGGGGTGGCCACAGGGTTGCAATTTCACATTCCAAACCTCAATAACAACTCGTGAATGTAACCTCTCTGGTGCATTGTTACCTTGTGCCCTCTGCGTCCAAATTCGATCCCGAGGCAGTGTCTCACCTCACCAAGGTCCTTGATTTGGAAACTTCTTGACAGTCCTTCCTTGATGTGGGCGATCTTCTTCTCATCGCACCCCGCGACCAATATGTCATCGACGTACGTCGCAATCAGCGTCACGTTCTTGCCAGATCCCATGTAGAACAGACATGGATCAGAGTTTGAAGGAGTGGCGCCGAGTCTCTTGAAGGTTTCATTAAGGGTTGTGTACCAGCTCCTCCCGGCCAGGCGTATGCCGTAGAGAGACTTCTTTAATAGACAGACCTTGTCCCACTCCAGCACACTCTTCAGCATCCCTTTTGCCTTCCGACTGACGTCGTCGTGTTGACCGTCGCTGATAATGTACCGTAGAACTTCCTCCAGATTCTCCATGAGGATCTCCTCTTCGAGGTGTCCGTTGAGGTAGGCACTCTCCACATCGAACTGCTTGATTTTCATATTGTATCGAGCCGCAAGTAACGCCAGAAGACGAATGGAACTGACTCTGGCCACTGGAGCGAAGGTCTCTGTGAAATGGATCCCTGGTTTCTGGCTGAAACCCTGGGCAACTAGTCGAGCCTTCTTCTTGTCAAAAGTTCCATCGGCCTGAAACTTATTTCTGAGGACGAAGCGACATCCCAATCCCTTGTGTCCTTCAGGTCGATCGACGAGTGTCCAGGTCTCGTTCTTCAAGATGGACCTCATCTCGTCTGCGGTCGCTTCACGCCACTCCTCGGCCTCTGGTCCACTCAGCGCGTCATTCATGGTCACCTCGGTAAGCAGACATTGCTCGGCCACGATGTTCGCTGCTCGGAACAGTGTTGTAGAGTTTTCTCGGTCTTCCCCTTGAACCAGACCTGACGATTCTTGGTCGACCTGCAGCTCTACGAAGATCAGGGACTCGGTTCGAGTCTTCATCTCCGCCGACGTAGTCTTCGTCTCTGCTGGCACCGGCACTGCTCCGAAACAAATCTTCATCTGCAACATCGAACCCACGGAACTCTTCTTCAGAGGCGATGCTCTCCTCCCTGCCTCCCACACGGGTTTCCGAATCAGGGTCGATTTCCAAGAGTCGAGGGGCCTCGAATTCCACATCTCAAGACGGCACGATTGCTTCAGGTCGTTGCTCATCATCCTGAGGATTGTGACCATCCACGAACTTCACATCTCGAGTGATCAGTACTCGGTGCTTGTCGACTGACCAAACTCGGTACGCCTTAGACTCCTCGGCGTAGCCTAGGAAAATTGACCTCGAGGACTGTATTTTCCATGCCCTGGATTCCTGTCGAGGTAAATGACTTGGCTCCCGAATGCCCTGAAGTCGGAAACATTTGGAACTTTGCCTGTCCAAGATTCGTATGGTGCGCGTCCGTTCAGACTCTTCGTGGGCATGCGGTTCCGAATGTAGTTGGCAGTGTTGACTGCTTCAGTCCAAAATGTGTTGGGGAGATTTGACTCCATCAATATGCATCTGGCCATGTCGTTCAGAGTACGGTTCTTCCTTTGCGCCACTCCGTTTTGTTCAGGGTTGTGCGGAGCAATTAGCAGTCGCTTGATTCCTCGCTCCTTCAAGTAGTCCTCGAGTTCGCTATTTGTGAACTCGCGCCCGTTGTCTGATTCCAGGCATTTTACTCTGGCGTTCCTTTGGTTCTCGACGAGGGCGATGTACTCGATCGTAGCTCTGGTCACTTCCGCCTTCGACGTCAAGAATCTACCTCACACCACCTGCTGTGATCGTCGATGAATTCCACGAAGTATTTTGCTCCCGCTAGAGACTCCTTCTTCATCGGCCCACACATAACCGCGTGTACGATCTCGAGAATCTTCGATTTGCGACCGGACTCCTTCGGGAACGATGTCCTCGTCATCTTGCCTTGCAGGCAGATCTTGCAGTCAAAAGTCTCGGTTGCGTCTATCAGGTCCACTCCGCTGAAGACTCCAACTCGAACAGCATTCACGATGTCACGCGTGTTGACATGTCCTAGCCGCCTGTGAAGTTCGCAGAGGGCAACCATTGCCGGTTTCCTTGACGCGACGGCGCATGCCTCATGAACTGGCTCGGCTTCGCGTATGTAGTACAGGTCAACACTTCTCACTGCTGTCACACAACGTTCTTGTTTGAATCTTCAATGGTTGCGCCATCGTTTCGGAAACACACGGTCAGTCCACGATTGGTGATCTTTCCCATAGATAAATGATTCGATCTCAAATCCGGAACATACACCGCATTACTCAGGGTAACACTGCTATCATCACCACGCACACTCGCGACGAAATGCAACTTCCCTTCGCCGACTGTTTCCGCCGTCGAACTGTTCGCGAAGTTGATCTTGCTTTGCTTGGAGTCGTCGATCTCGCAGAAACGTTCGAGTTCGTTGTACAGATGAGTGGTGGCGCCACTGTCCAAGCACCACTTTAGTTTTGGATTCACTTGCGCGTTGCCCGAAACGTTCAAACAAACGTCGTACTCGTCCACGCGACCCGCACTTTCTGTCTTGCTCTTGCTTCGACACACGTTTGCTTTATGTACCAATTTATTGCATTTGAAACACTGAATGTTCTTCTCGAACTTGCGTTTGTCGCGGTCACTTTTGTGCACTTCCGACTTGCTGCTCTGAGTGGAGCAGTTGCCACCTTTCTTGCACTCGACGACGCGTTTCTCATCTCACCTTTTCGCGCGTCGCTCTCCTCGACAATTTTGAATCGGAGAGCCTCCGGTGTGGGCAATTCATCACGCGACTCAATGGCACAGCGAAAGTTCTCGAAACTCGAGGGTAAACTGTACAAAAGCAGAATCGTTAACAGATCCTCATTTATCTCGACGTCCATCTCGTTCAGTTTGTCGACCAAGTCGAAGAAACGGTTGAGATGCGCGCGCACGTCGTCTCCGTCTGTCATCTTTTGAAGGGTCAGCTTTTTCAGAAGCGTTGCCTTTCTGGCGGGGCCTTTGGATTGCTAAACTTCCTCCAGCCTACGCCACATGTCCCGCGAGGTTTCACAATTCTTTACCTGCTTAAGTTCGCTCGAACTTATCGACAGAATGATGTCCGATCGCGCCTTCAGGTCGTTTGTCGTCCATGCTTGTATGCTGGCCGGGTTCGCATTGTCTTCCGCTGGTTCCGGCTTCGCTGTGGCTCCGCTTACATAGGCCGCGGCAGGGAGAACGGAAGAAGCAGCAGATGGCGACACAAGCGCGACTTAAGGTACTCAGCAATAAGTTTGGGAATTTTAGCAACGGTGTTAATCCCAACAGGGTTGCAACTGCATTTACCTTTGTTATAAAACACAGTTTATTATGTTTAACATTATTAGGTCTCAGATTAATGTACTTTCTATACAGCTCTACATATTGAAATTCTTCATCTGAAATGATGGTAATAATCTCGGTTTGTCTGTTTTAGTTTCTCTAATTTTCACCATCAATATAGATCCTTCTTCGGACACATCATCAGTGCACAAATTATATAACTCTCCTCGTCTACAAGCACCAAATATTCCAAAAATTGCAATTACCTGCAACAAAATGTGCAAAAATGTATATTTCAATAGTTAAAATAAATATTTCTACAAAATATTATTACTCTACCGTCATTAAGAGATATTTCTCATCATCTGCTTCCACTAAAAATTTTCTCACATCATCTTTCGAAAATATCATAGATTTTTCAGCTTTATAGCCGACATTAGCTTGTTTCATATATAACTGAACTTTGTTATAAGCAGAGATGTCATTTCCATCTTTAATTTTCAGCATAGTCTTCAATTTTGAATGACTGCACCACAAAGATGATGCCTTACATACTGCAGACTTCAAAATAATATAAATTAGAAAATGAGAACTCGACACTAGTATTAATCATAAAAAGTATGACAAACTTACCAACTCAGATATATATGCCAGAACAACTGTCTCGCATATAATATTTACATTATTTGTTTCCATCCACTTCCTAAATTTTATATATTCCTTCTGATACAATGCACTCGACTTTTTAGGTATTAAACTTTCTTCTGCCTTCGAGGCTTTTTCTAAAACTACCATTGGTAACGACGCCATCTTTCATTCGAATGCGCCCGTGAATCGGCTCTCCGCTGTCACAGTTGTGACGTCATAATACCAACGTCCATGTTGCTAACTATAAAACTTTACTTACACTTACCTCGTTTCATTTATAACTGTATAATGATGTTATACAAAAAAATAGCGTTATACAAAAAAATAACTCACTCCTTCGTCGTTCGTTTAGTAATAGACTATTTTCTTATTCGTGCAAAAAAGGTCAACATTATAAACTAATTGCATAAATTACTATTTTGAAGCAGCTAAGGAAACCCTAGGAGTGGAACAAGAAAAAAAGAAGTTCGTTGAGTAATTCAGTGAAAATTTAGAAAGCTTGATTAAGGAAAATAAAACATTGTATCGGTCGTGAATTTCAAATAGGAATGCCCAAACACGAAAGGAATATGTAGAAAAATAAAATAAGTTAAAGTATTAGTAAAAATTGAAAAAAAATGAACATTGGGAGAGATTGTGTAGGGATATAGATAGTACAATAGGATATAATATGTCAACCTAAGCCTGGAAAACGATTAAAAATATAAGAAAAAATTGTATCAAAAGTAAAGTACAAATAATAACTTCTAGAAAATGGATTGATTACTTTGGAAAATTATTACAAGAAAGTAAAGTTGAATACGAAAACAATTTTGAATGCACACATTGGCAAGCGTGGGAACCTGAAATCAGTTGGTTTGATGTAAAAAGGGCTTTGGCGAAAGCTAAAAACAATAAAGCTCCAGGACCAGGTAACCTTAGAATGAAACTTTTAAGTTCTACCTCAGTTGTAGAGGCCGACAAAATTCGTGAAGCAGTTAGAGCAGCTGGTACGGTCCAAATACGGGAACAAAGAAAACTAGTGGTGCTTCCAACGCACATACTTTCTCGCACTGCTTCTATATGGTCCTAAATGCTATTCCACAACTTCATAAACCAGCAAAAGTGTATTCTACCAGCAAACGTTTTCCGTACCGAGACCCGAGACCCGATATCCAAAGTTAACGAACTGGCACTTATACCACTAAGCAACACTAGCACCACAAGGGTCGAACAGAGCCACAAAGATTCGAACCGACGTAAAAAATGGTAAATGCATGATAAAGAAACAATTAATACGATTCTACATACGCTTGACAAATCCATCTCATATCTACACATGTCCGTCTGTCAGTCTGTGAATGACACTAGCGCTTAAACCATATGTGCGATTTCTTCCAAAATGGATATTCTCCGGTCAATCTGCTTCCACTTGAGGCGCCGCGATTTTGAAAAACTTTCTTCAAAATTTGGGGGTACTTTACATTAATCCTCCTGAACATTTTAGACATTTTCTCAAAAACTGCTCCAAATTTTTCTTTAAATTTCTTGTAAGAATAGAGTAAAATGCACTTATTAAGGTGACATAGGTCCGATTTCCACGGTTAATTCTGAATTGTCGAAAATTGCAAAAGTTTGATTTTTTCGGCATCTTCCTACATCTTCAAAATTGAAGATACTTTTCCTGCAAATAAATTTTGTTCCCCAAAATGAGTTCTTTCATTAAATTACGTACATTTTTCTGAAAATTGTAGTAGTTTTCGCGCAATATTGCGAGCAATATTTGCAATTTTAAAAAAGTACAAAAATGAGATTTTCTCGAAAACGGCTTCATATTGTTTCTTTCAACTTTTGTTAGGGATAGTGCCAAATGTACTCTATGAAATGACATAACCGCCATATTGCTCTTGTAATGTTTCCTTGATCCCTTGCTATCTTATTTTTACATGAATTATTTATCACTTAATTAAACCCCATGCAATGGTTCCTGACTTTCTCTCATACAAACAATTATCTATTTATTTACCTTAAGTCCGACCTGAATTATGGACGCAACATAATTTGGGTGGCTAGCTCAGTAATACGTCCCCAGGCGGTTTCGTGACATTACAATACTTACTCTCTCAGGGCTCTCCTCCTGGTATCGTGGGCTGAAAAAACGCCGCTTGTACAAGGTTTCGGTTGGTTATCTTTTTTTATATTTACCAGCAAATAACGAAAATGAAGAGGATGTTTTTTTCATGAACGGTTTCTATTTTAATAATGACAACAATGGTATGGGTCATGAGGTGACGGCGACATGAGGTGTCGGCCGTGTTCTTTATTCAATGATCTTTCTTTCAAAAAGTATTTAATTTTGATAACTTCTTTTTAGATATTAATTATTCCCTTTTTATATTAACAATTCCCTTTTTGATATTATTAATTCTATTTTAATGTTAACAATTAACTTTTGATGGCCGTCAACTAACTTGAAAAAAAACAATGTCTTTACTTTTAAATCTATCTTAAATTTAGGAACATTCTAGGGCCTTGAACAATTATATCTCTGACAAATCAAGTTCTTATTTCTTCCCGAATATACTTTCCTGTTGACGAGTTAAACTGCAAGTTTGGCCGTTGTCTGTGGCTACCATTTACCATGAACTATCATTCTTGTTTTGGCTGCAAAGTTCGTTGCTGCTAAATCCACACGCATAAATAATTACGTACTTAAATACCATCAACACTTCATGTCGCGTCCGAATGTTCTTACGATCGCGTCCAGTGGCGGCTCATGCTTGCCATGCTTAGGAGGGCTACGTTCAAAAAAATCTTACCTTAGCTATTTGAAGTTGAAATCCATCCGACGGTCTTTCTGTGTAGCAAAAATGTCAGTTACCCTCTGGTTGAATCGTGGGATGTTTTCTATCATTTCCTTTTCTATGGACATCATGGCAAGGGCACTTAATCTATCTTCTCCCATACAATTTCTCCGAAATGTTTTAATTCTTTTCAATGCTGAAAAGCAACGTTCAGATTCACAAGTTGTCAGAGGCAAGGTAATGGTTATTTTTAAAAGTTTTATCACCTGAGAACAAGGGGAAAAAAGATTATTAGCTTGAAGAAATTGTAGAAACTTTACAGCACCGCCAATACTTCTGAACTCTTCTCTTGAATAGATGACCGAAAGTTCTGTACGAAGTTTGTCTGTATCAAATACGGGAAATAGTTTTACACATTTATTCAACAAACTTTCTGGGAAGTTCGTATTATATTCTATGAACTTGTGCTCTTGCAGCAATGATGACACAGAAAGATGATCCGTAAAATCAAATCGTGTATTAATCTGAGACAGAATGACATCGCATACTTCCTTGGCTGCAGCTGTTCTTGTCTGTGTCTGTGAAGAAGTCTTCCTCTTGGGTGCATTTTCTGCTTCAATTTCACAAGTTCCTACCAGGTCTCTCACTTTCTGAATTCCAGAAGAGAACGAAGAAACGTTTTTCTGGGCTATGGTGGCATCGATGTGACGGCTCTGAACCTGATTGTACAGGATATTTACATGTGGCATGATTTTATGAAAGAAATTAAGAAAGAAACAAAATTCAGAATTTTGAAGGTACCCCAATAAAGCAGTTGCTTCATTTACTGTTGCATCGCTTGAAGTCTTTGATTCAGATAAAATCTGAAAGCATTCTTTCAGTTCTTGTTTTTCATATCCAGCGTTCACAGTCCTAGATTTAAAATTTCCTTCTCGTTGAACTGCCCGTAGTTATTCGCTTATTAACACACAAATCCAGGACTGATGATCTATGTGGTGAGCGAGAAAAGAAAGCAGGAATAGCTGAAAGGTTTGAAAAAAATATTCTTGCTTTCTTGTTTTGTCTGGCAGCTCTCTCCATGGTCAAATTCGACTGATGTGCAAAGCAATGCACAAAATACGCAATAGGGTACTCTTCTCTCACTTTAGCCTGAACTCCATTCAGAGAACCACTTATTACAGCTGCACCATCGAAGCTTTGACCTATAAGCTTATGCTTTTCTTTTAAAATCTTTCCAAGCTCAGAAAGAATAAATTCTGCAATACAATCAGAATTTTGGCCATTTGGATTAAAAAAATCCCCAGAATCTCTCAACGGGATAGCCTTGAGGATTACAGTACCGTAAGACGATAACAAGCTGAAACTTATCGCTAATGTCTGTAGTCTCCAGAGAGTATAAGTCGGTGTGGTAGTCTCATCTGCCATAACACACGTTCTCGGCTGCCTGAATTTCTTCCAATATATTTTGCCTACTGATTTCAAGCATACATTGGAGTAATTCGTTTTGAATAGTCTTCGATGTGCCTTTAAAGAAGGAGTTACTCTCAAGATGAGATTTGAGTGAAGAGTCAATTTGAGAAGTATATTTCATTAATCCTATGAAAACTCCTTGGTTCTGTGACCCCTCGTGTTCTTCATGACCTCTCAGGGCCAGCTCATGAAACCCGCAAAACTTTACACAGTTAATAATTTTTGAAAGAGTGTCTATTTTTTTGCACTTGATTATTGTGACAATCAACTGACTCCTTATAAGCTTGGCTTAAACATGTCTGCACATTGACACAACCAAGTGTAGCAAAATTTAACATGTTATTAACATGATTTTTAGAAACTTCATGTTTGTGACACTTTTCATAAATTCTTTTTAAATCTGTCACGCCTTTCTTGATACATGCCACATTTGCTGCATCATTCCAAATAATTCTAATTCCATCATTCCATAATAATTCCATTCCTAATAATTCCATCATTCTAATTCCAAACAAGACATGGGAAGCAGAATCTTCTGCCAAAAAAAGGAAAGTTAGAACTTTTACAAAATAATTTTTGCTAAAAAATAAAAGAAACAACATTGATTCATTTTATATTTTATTTCTCCAATTTTGTATGTAGTTTTTATTTCAAGACTGAAGAAAAATTGGTACTGTAAGCTAAGTTTAATTGTTACATCTATTATATAGATGTGTATACTGTGAAATATAGTTTAAATCCTAATAGTTCTTTTGCAATTTTATCAGTTTTATAATAATCATAGTATACTTCTTTCTGAATCCAATTCTTAATTGCAACAATGATTCTGAAGTTAACGTGTAGTACTGCATGTGTAATGTTTTCGCGCAGATATCACTAATACTTCCAAATGAATTTTGAGATTGTACTGGGAAAAAAATAGAAAACCATTTAATATAGGGCGGTTGTTTCCGGTATGTCAAAGAAATGCGTTTCTGAACATATCTGATGTAGTCGAGCAACTCAACTATATAGGCCTGAAGCTGCCTTGTATTGCAGCGTTGCCAGTTTGCGTATTCCGGCCTTCTACTAGAGTCGGCCGTGCCCTGGCAGTCCACGGGGGTGGAAGCTGCAAGTTCTCGCCAGTCGCGTGGTGAGCCAGGAAGGAACAACACGTAATAAGAGCTTGAGGCTAGATTAAAGAAAGTTATTATTTCACTCATTAATGATAACTGAATAAGACGCCTGGGGGGCTGCAGTCCTGCAGCCTCCCCCCATGAGCCGCCATTGATCGCGTCCCTTCGTATCGTTCGCGCATCGTTCTCGGTTGTGCCACCAGGAGTCGCATGATCGCGACCGTATCGAGCAGTGCTGGCGATCATGCGACACCTAGCGGCAAAACGGAGAACGACGCGAAATACTGTGAGATATTCCATTTTGATGACACACTCCCGTACGCCAAGAAAGAAAAACCGACGTATAGTGTGTGGATGCTGCCACGCCGGTCACTTTCCTCATTTCTCGTCGCACACAGTGTTGCCAGACTTACCAGGATCCTAGCTTAACTACCAGGATTTTAAGTCTATTGTAACTGATTTACGATTTAAAATTCGTACAAAGTGGACCTAAGTGGGAACCTTGTGGAACGCCGGATGTAGCTAAAATTTCATGCGATAAAAATGATTTAAATTTAACGAATTGCTTTCTGGCCGTAAGATAGCTCTCAATCCAAAGCAGCAATACACCATGAATACCCATATCGAATAGTTTTTTAATTAAGATTTTATGATCCACCGTATCGAACGCCTTTGCAAAATCGGTGTATATCACATCGACTTGTGACCTTTTTTCTAATTTTTCAGAAATGAAATTATGTAATGTTAGTAAATTTGTGGTTGTAGATTTATTTCTCCGAAAACCGTGTTGCTCATCAATCAAATATAGTTTTACATTACTGTATATCTTATCTGTGATCAAGGATTCAAACAATTTCGGAATTATACTCAATTTTGAGATTGGTCTATAGTTTTTTACATCCGATCTATTACCGCTTTTGAATATGGGAGTTATGTAACTAGTTTTCCAGATATCGGGAAAATAACCTTCTCGCAATGATCTTACAAATAACAAATGTAATACCGGTGTTAAATTAGCTATACAGTTTATCAAAAATAGAGGTGGTATTCCATCAGGCCCCGGTCCACAATTTTTATCCAATTTTCCGATTTCTACAAAAACTTCATTTTGCTCCAGTGACAGATAGCTCAAGTTCACACCAGTTTCACATAAATTTTCGTTGGTCCATACATTTACATCATTTGGTTTATAAACCATTTCGAAGTAATCCGCAAACATATTTACAATATCCTGACCAGAATTAACAGACTTTTCTCCACTAAACAGTATACCTGGTAATCCTTTTACATTTCTCTTTGAGTTAGAATACTTCCAAAAGGACTTCATATCTTGCTTTATTGCATTTTCTGTTTTATTTATAAAATGTTTATAATCTATTTTCGCTTTATTTTAGTTTGCTTTCGAAGGTCGGAAATTTTTTTATAATCTTTATCTAATAGTGTCTTTTAAAAACTTTATGAGTTCTATTTTTCTCTTTGATGAGTGCTTTTAATTCAGCTGTGTACCACTCAGGATATTTAAATACTGCTGTAATATATTTAAATTTTGGTACGTGTAACTCAATAAAATAATACAAGATGTGGTACATGAAATTAATAGATGATTCTAAAGAATTCATTTGAAAATATTCTAACCAATTTATTGTAGACAATTTCTCATTTATAGTTATATAATCAGCTAATTTAAAATTATATCTCCATTCATATGACTTAAGAGCAGAAAATCCTTTTTGCAAACTAAAAACAATATCTAAAGCCGGGTGATGAGTATCACATGGCACTATAGGACTTGCGGAATTTTTAATATTATGATTACTGTTTTGAATAAATATTAGATCTAATATCTTATAAGATTTATTATAAATGTCATTAATTTGACATAAATTTAGATAATTAACAGAATTTAATATTGTAGTGCTTGATTGAATTTCTACTTGGGTTGCATTTTGAAAAGTGCAATCAACATAGCCTTCTCTATTTATCCAATTTGTGTTTGGAAGATTGAAGTTACCAGCAATAAAAAATTCTAAGTCATTGTATTTTTCAGACAACATTTCTAAGATTTCAGAAAATTTTATATAAGCGTCTAACGGAGATTTAGGAGGAAAATACACTGTGCCAACTATCAATTTCGTCGAGGGAGAGTCTATTTTAACAAATATTTGTTCTACGTTATTTTCAAAATAATCAATGGTAGTGCTGGAATACTTATGGTGTACACCTATGAGAACGCCTCCACCTCTTTGATAATTGCTTGTAGTTGGTGATCTGTCCATCCTATAAATAGCGTGGTTATATAGTCCAAGTTCCGCGTTCAAGATACCATCATGTAGCCAGGTTTCTGTCAATAAAATGACGTCGAAGTTGTCTAGTTGAGACGATGATCTTGCAAAATTACCAATTTTTGTTCGTAAACCACGTACATTTTGATAATATGCTGAAAAGTTTGTAGGGGATTGCCTTGGTTTCAGTTTTCCTGGGTCTTCCGGTGATTTGAGGATGTTGTTTGGTTCAGACGTTCATTGACTATTGTAGGTACTCCATTAATATATTTTATCTTTTTATCAGTAATTCCAGCCTCTACATCAAGTTTCAACTGGGACATCAGTTTTTTCAGATGATTTCGTTGCCGTAAAGTACGATCAGGAGTTATTTTGCAGGTCCCTGATACTTCTTTTTACCACGCAAAATATCGAGAACCTGAGATGAATTTTGCAGTGTCACTCTAATTGGTCTAGGATTACATTTGGCATCGTTAGGAATAGATTCATCATTCGTTGAAGAAACTTTACCCAATCGAACAATTTGAACTTGGTCAGAATTTATGGTATTTATTTTGGAAAGCATCGAGATCACTGTTTGCTTATCCGTAACTAGGCTCTGAGCTGTTGATAAACTAGCGTCCTCGGGAACATTGTATATAATCAAGTTCTTTGAACGCTTTTCTCGTTCTATGAATTCTGAATACAAAAGTTCAAAATTTGGTTCTATATTATCGCCTAATGATAGTACTTCAGATTTATTTTCTTTTAAACTCTTTACTTCTGCTGTTAATTTTTCTATTTTATCCAAGAGACTTGTTAATGTATGCATAAGATTAATGTTTGCAATACTCCCTCCACACTCCAAACAACTGTAAGTCATCGATCTCTTTTTCTCACCTCTCAATGCGAATACTCTTATCTCAGTGGCTGTGAGGGTTGTACATTCTGAATGGAATTTCGAAGAGCAAATATCACATTCAACATAGTCTGCTTGGTTTAGTTGTTTACGTATCTTGATTTCCTTTTTACAATCTTTGGCAGCGCAGTATAGGGCCATGATTTGGAATATTTCGCGAAAAAGACTATTTCAAATACAAAAGACTATTACTATAAAGGGACTTGAAATCTGTAATAAAGTGACTCAAAAACTTATGTACTAAAGATTACACTTCACACACTTATACTTAACCAATACAGAAATAAATAACACAAAACACGTAAAGCAAGAATTAGGTTAGGTCTTCCAAGTGTGGCGGCTGTGCTCTCAGAACATACTCCCAATAGAAAATTTACTAAACGACTCAAAGTTAAACACTACTCTTATTCTCACTTATTAATTAGGTATTAAGAAAAACTTTTGAACTAATTTGAACACTCAGGAATAATGAAACAGGTATATAATACTTGAAATATACGGAGTGAAAATTTACGAGCCCGATCACACCGCCGCCATACTCAACAAATATAAATAATATTAAATCAACACAGTCATTTTACATCACCATCTCAGATTCAGATGAAATTTGACACATAGGTAGTATGAATGGAGAATAAGAAAACTATAAAGTTTGAGTAAAATATTTCCACCCGTTTCTGAAATACACCCATGTAAAATTTTGCAAAATTGGGTTCCCGAAAATTTTTAAATTGATGTAGAACCTCACCAAATTAAGATAGAGAGCTGGAACAGGTGTCACTTTGCAGCTTTCTTTATGGCCTTTTATAAGATATACAACACAATAGGGGTTGCGTTTAAAACGTTTTTCAAATTTGAATTTAAAATTTTGATTTTGAGTTTTTTTCAAAATGCTCATCTTCAAAAAAATTGAAAAAATTCTAAAATAATCTTTTATATTTCCAAACAGGTGGTGCAAGTTTAAAAATGGGACTGCAATGGGTTCATATGGTAATCTTTATTTAAAATGCACAATATTTACTTACTCTAGATTTTACTGATTTAAAATGCATTTTATTTCAAATTATAAGTCCTAATATATAAAAATTATTAATTTAGTGGTTTTTATTGGCGAGTGTGTTATGTTTTATTGTTATTATTATTATTATTATTATTATTATTATTATTATACCACTACATCACGACTAAATATGTTATGAATCGGCTGAATATAAAATCTATTCCAGGTTGCAACCAGCTACCTAATGTTCTGTCCCAAATAAAGCGATTTTTTGCACTTCCCAGTCTTTTGAATTACCTGGGAGTTTAGACAAGTTCTTACTCAAATTTTGAGGAACAAATCCCAGAGCTCCGATAACTATCGGGACGACCTGTGCTTTTACGCCCCACATTCGGCTGATCTCGATTTCCAAACTCTTGTATTTAAGACGTTTCTCTGCCTCCTGGTAACGATGTTTCGATCGCAAGGTACAGCACCACCGACAAGTAAACACAATTTTTCTCCAAACCTGGATAACTATATCCGGTTTGTTTGCCGCTATCGTGCGATCAGTTTGAATTTGTTGATCGTACAATATCGTACACAATCCAACAGACGTCACCGGTTTTGGTGAGTGTTCGTACCACTTGGGGCATGTGTTTGGAACTTCGAGGGCGGTACAGATCTGGCAGTACTTACCTCACTACACACCCTGTCGTGTCTTTTCAAGTATTCGGTCTTTGCTAGGATTGGACAAGCTGAGACAATATGATCAATGGTTTCTACGTGTTCCTGGCAAATGCGGTATTTGTCATCTTGGGAAATTTTGACAACCGCTTTATCATAATGTCGTGTTCTCAACGCCTGATCTTGGGCAGCTATTGCAAGTGCTTCCGATTCTGGCTTCATTCTTCCCCTTTTTAAGCCGCATAACTGTGATCTTTATTGATCTACACATTGTCCATTCTTTTTAGATATTGTCCGTGGAGTGGTTTGTCTCTCCACGAGTTCTTTAACATTTTTTGTGTCTCACATTTCATGTTTAATAGCATCAGAAGTTGAGTGTCTGTGTTTTTGGACGTGTCTTGCCTAGTGTTCTTCGCAATACATTTTGCTACACTTACAATGCCTCTGTTTCCCATTCTTCGGTCACTATTATAATAACTTCATTCAACTTCACTAACACTCATTATAATAATAATGATAATAATAATAATAATAATAATTATTATTATTATTATTATTATTATTATTATTATATTATTATTAGACCGCGGAACTTCATGCAATTGCAAATTTTTACTGACTGTGCATATCGAAAGGAAATGTATATAACTTTACCTATCACCAAAAATGAAACAATTCTACCCTATTTTTATTTTGCATGTGTGCAATTTTTTAGTTTAAATGCGTATTTTAATGTATGCGGTATATTTTAGTGCATATATTCCAGTTTTTTGTGGAGAAGTGGATCGAAGTCAGATCTTTTCGGGTATTTCTCTTTTAACTGAGAAGTGGCTTTCTTCTGACAACACAAGTATGGAAATTGAACCTCCTTAGTACCCTTCGCACGGTTTCGGGATTTACTTTCTTGCCAATGCCAATTTATAACTGTGGAGTAACTTTTGGTGCATTAATACGAGGGTCCTTCTTTATTATTTTCACAACAGGATTCTCTTCTCGATCAGAAAGTCTTCGGACGTTCTCCTCTGGGTTGCAGTTCAGTCGCCGGCTGATTTTAAGGACAGGGTTCGGCTCACGAAAACAAGGGCGCACGGTTCACTTGCGCATGGTTCACTCGCGCGGACCACGAGAACGGATCACTCAGGGAACAGGAAGATGCCTTTGTGCTTGCATTGTGCACTGTGCGGTGTGGTGCGAATGTGTAATGGAGAATTACAATGGTTTATTTTTCGCGGATTTGCGTAAACATTTAAGGTGAGTATTTGCATAAAATGCGTTGGTAAAATTATGCGTTGGACAGACTCAAGGATGTTTTATGTTAACGCGAGGGCCGAAGGCCCGAGCCTCGTCCTCAACTTGGACACGGGTAGCGGAGCGTCACGATTCCACACGAAAGTGCGATGGCCACGTGGCCGTGTGGCCGGGCACACTGTGGCGGCGCCGCGAGTGACTCGTTCGGAACCGAATCGTGCGCGTCAATAGGAGCCGAACCCTGTCCTTGAAATTTACCCAGTCGCCTATTCATTGATGTACCATGAAATTATGTCACTCATTGTGCTTTTTTCATTAATGACATTTTGCAAAATTTTGGTCTTCATTAACCCTTTGCATGATGGTAAATAACCAACTGACGCTGCTCAATGTTGGTGTTCATTCCTGAACGATTCATTTCGCTTAAATGTTTAGGCTCCCACGTATCTGGTTAACTGAAAGGTGACCTTGATTTGTTTTATTTTTGGTGTTAGGTAAAGTTATATACATTTCCTTTCGATATGCACAGTCAGTAAAAATATGAAATTGCATAACATTCCTCAGACTAATAATAATAATAATAATAATAATAATAATAATAATAATAATAATAATTATCATCATTATCATAACAATAAAACACAACACACTCGCCAAAAAACAGTAAATTAATAATTTGTGTATATTAGAGCTTATAATTTGAAATAAAATGCATTTTAAATCAGTAAAATCTAGAGTAAGTAAATATTGTGCATTTTAAATAAAGATTACCATATGAACCCATTGCAGTCCCGTTTTTAAACTTGCACCGTCTGTTTGGAAATATACAAGAATTATTTTAGAATTTTTTCAATTTTTTTGAAGATGAGCATTTTGAAAAAACTCAAAATCAAAATTATAAATAGTGAGGTAAAATTTTACTTAAAACTGTGTTGATTTAATATGGAATGACCCGAACACCAATACTCCTATGGCATTGGTAAAAAGGTCATAAAAACATTATAGGTGACATAGGAAGATATTTTTCTAGCACATTCTTAGAGTAGAAAAAGGTGGTCTTCCATTTAGTTTATCGACATAAAATGAATCGATATCTAGTAAAATTTAACGGTCTTCCTGTTCGTGTTAAAAACATAATTGTTTCGTAATAAACATAATTGAGTTGTATGAACAATTTCAAAAATTAAATCAATTGATATTGGTACCAGGAATTGTATACTTCGGTTTTTCTTTCTTCACGCACGGAGGTGTGTCAATAAAATGGAATATCTCACGGTATTTCGCGTCGTTCTCACTTGTGCCGCTTAAAATCGAATGATCACCGACTATCCAGCAATACTGGCGATCATGCGATTCCTGGTGGCACAGCGGAGAACGACGCGAAATAGCGTGACACATTTCATTTTGATGACAACCCCCCCGTGCACCAAGAAAGAAAAACCGAAGTATAGTGAAAGTCCCAGGAATTTTGAAGGTTGGTACCGGGATACACATTTAGCATCTGTCAACGCTTGTCGCACATTCCTCGCAACGCATTCCTCGGTGTATACTGCGATTTTCGTAACTGTGCTTTTTCGCTGCCATCCAATAGGGAGCTTATATTTCGCTACAATGACGTCACTAGGGTGACGTTCAAGCTCCCGATTGGATGAAACCGTTAACAGTTGATTCTTGTCAGGGTACAGTTACAAAAATCGCAGTATAGTCTGTTGCGGCCTAATACATGGAACGAGCCGGTGAAGACACAAGTTGTTCGTGGGGGTGGACAGATGTACCAAAAAAATGATATTTAATGAACTATCACTTGCAAACGAAACAGTCATTTATAATGCTAATATACAAAAACAATACATTTTGCAACTAGTTTATAATATGTTTTGCTTTATTGCATGTCTCAAAAATTAGCGATGTAAAGGCTCCTACACATGTACCAATTTGTTGAGCCAACCTTTTTTTTTTTTTTTTTTTTTTTTTTTTTTCCGGCGAAGCCGAAGGTCAGTGTGTGTGTGTGTTGCAGTTCGCACGCATGTTGCGTTTTACTGCTTTGTGTAGGTTGCTGGTGTAGGTTCGCGTCGGACCTTTGTCATTTGCCGTTTAGGCGTTTAAATTCAGTCACATTTGTGACTTGTCATTTTTATGTGTGTGGCGCTATGCCCTCAGTATGTCCGAGGGAAGAGCTTGTCTTCTTCGTCCTATTGTGAGGACATGTCTTGCGAGTGTTTTTAGCGGCGCCGGTGCTTCGCTGGTTTGAAATGCTTGATAGGCTTCGTTAAAAGAAAGCCGTCTCAGGCATTGCGTGAAAGACTCGATATCGAGTTCTTTTCTGAGAGTTTTCAACCGTTTCCGAAACGGAGGGCGCGCTATGAGCCGCAGAACTCTGTTCTGTACTAGCTCAAGTGTTCTCTTGTACTTCTCCGCTGTAGTCCACCACGTCGCCGCGGCGTATGTGGCTACAGGCCGGCAGCACGTTTTATAGAGTGCCAGGCGGAGGTCCAAGGGGAGTGTAGGTTCCCTCAAAAGAGGAGTTAGTAGCCGAACTCTGTTTTGGAGTTTCGATCGAATTCGCCTGACATGTAAGTGCCAGCGCATACTTCTATCGAAAGTGACGCCTAAGTATGTTGCCTTATGCGCCCACTTCAGCTTTTGTGTACCTAAAGTGATTTGTTTAGGTGGTGTGAAGTATTTAGTGTGTTTGTGTTTGCGGCGAGTGTAACAGATTGCCTGTGACTTTTCCGCTGAGAAAGTCAAGTGGTTTTGTTCCGCCCACTTACGCGTCAGGTTCATCTGTGTTTGTAGTGTTTTGAGTTTATGGTGTATGCTCGCTCCTCTCGCTAAGACGGCTATGTCATCAGCATAGAGAAAGAGACAAATTCGCGGTACGAGTGGTATGTCATTGACATATAGCGAGAACAGTAGCGGAGAGAGGACGGAGCCCTGAGGGACCCCGGCCGCAATCCTCCGCTTTGAGGATCTCGCCTTGCCCACATTTACCACGAAAGTGCGGTTTGTGAGGAAAGACTTAACCATTTCGGTTATGTCTTGCGGAAGGCAGCGCCGTAGTTTCGTTATGAGTGTGTTGTGTGGCACTTTATCGAAGGCTTGTACCATGTCGAGATAAATGACAGGTACATCCTGAGTTAGTATTAGATCAGCGGAAATCTGCTGAGCCATACAAAGTGCTTGTAGTGAAGCGGAGTGGCCCGGTCTGAAAGCGAATTGTTCATCTCGTATGAGTTTTCGCGAGAGAACAGTTGGCAGCATTCGCGCGAGAAGTAGCCTTTCAAACACTTTACCCATAATAGGGAGAAGGCTGATTGGTCTGTGGCTCGCCGCGATCGTAAGATCTTTGCCGGGTTTCGGAAGCATAGAAATACTTGCGTATTTCCAATTTTCCGGAAAATACCGCTGTGTGATGCAGCTGTTGTAGATTCGCGTGAGCTCCGTGCTTATAACCGGCAGCGCCTCCTTTAAAATAGGAGGGCCAATCCGGTCTGGGCCCGGCGCCTTGCGACTACGCAAGCTTGTAATTGTAGTCGAAACTTCTTCGACTGTGCAATGTGTGAGTGTAGTGGCGCTGTCGGTCCGTCTCCTCCTCACTCTCCGCCTGTGTAGTGTTGTTAACAAATCTCTCTTCAAGCATGTCAGCGAAGAATTCCGCTTTAGCTTGGTCCGAAAAGAGAGGAGTTTGTTTTCCCTCCGCGTCGTCGTGACCGCGAATGGCTGTTGCAGTTTTAGGTACAGACCTTAACGCTTTTTGGAGTTTGAAAAGGCCGGTGCGGGAGTGATCAGAACCGATTTCCCTTAGCCGTTTTTCCCACTCCGCTGCGTGGTGGTTTGCGAGCGCCGTCTTGAGGCGTTTTTTCGCATTCCCGCAGTTGCGCTTTAAGTGCCGGGCACCTAAACTGCTGCCAAAGTCGCCGCTTTCTGCGTTTCTCACGCAAAAGCTCCTCGACGTCTGAGGGAAGTGTGTTTGAGCCCTCTTCGGGCGGGCGCCAGAAGACCGGCGTCGCCTTTCTGTGGGCTGTTTGTAAGTGTTTTGTGAGAGTGTTTAAGCTCGCGTCAATGGATTCTGGCGTCTCCAGTGAAAGCGAAGCTTGTGTTTGTGTGTGTAGTGTGGAGAGTTGATTGCGAAACTCGTCCCAATCGGTTGGTTGGGGAACCCACTGCCGTGGGCCGCAGAAGGAGCGGATGCTGCCGACTGCAAAGGTAATGGGAATGTGATCGGAAAGGGAAAAAGGTATGGGTTTGGGAGTAGTGACTCGAATATTTCCCGAAGTGAGTGCCACATCGAGAATATCGGGCCGCTGACGGGGGTCAGTAGGGAAGCGGGTGGGTGAGGAAGGCGGGACGAGTGTCACGTTGTTATGTGATAACAGATAGCTTACAAGTAAGCTTCCGTTTCTGTTTGTTGTATTGCAACCCCATTCTTCGCACTTGCAGTTTATATCACCTGCGAGAACCGTGCGAGGAGCTAGGGAGAATACAGTGTCAAAATCGTCATCTATGAGCGGACGATTTGGTGCTAAGTATGCTGACACCAGCGTAACTTCGCCCTCAGTCGTATTCACCACAATCGCTGCCGCTTCAAGCCTCGCAAGGCGAGGTAAAGCTGCCGGGCGATGCGGTATCGTACGCCTGATGGCAACCGCTACACCGCCGCCGCGATGCCGGGCATCTCGGTCGGCGCGGTAAATGGCCATATCTTGAAGTTCCAGGTCGTCGGTGCCCTTGAGTTTAGTTTCCTGCAGCAGAAGTACATCAATATGATGCTTGCTACAGAATAACTCAATTAGACGCCGATCTCCCGGATCTGTGAAGCCGGAGCGCCCGTTGACGTTCCATGCGGCCACCGCGAGCGGGCGGGTTCTGGTGCCTCCCTGTGCTCGTTGTTCAGCCATTGTGGGGCGTCACATGAGCGCAAAGAGTTTGTAAAAGTGTAGTGAGATTTGCAACCTGCTGCTTTAACTCGGCGACCTCCTTGCGGAGTTGCTCCGTCTCCGACGTGGCAGCAGGCGTGTTGTGTGCGGGCGCTTTTGGCGCGGGGCCGGGGCGGCCGGCGCGCTCTTCGATGCCCTTTCGGGCCTCGTGGCTCGCCTTCGCCCTCGCCTCGCGCGCCGCTTGCGCGGGGTGTTGTTTAGGTGTAGCCGCTTTCGCAAAGGTAGTGCTCTTATCTACCTTGCGGGCGGGCGGTGTTGGTTGTTGCTTCGGCGCTACATTTTTGCTCTGAAGCGTGGCTGATACATTATTGTTCTTTGATGATGTAAGGTTCTTGTGAACCTTACATCCGGCGTAATTTGCGGAGTGGTTACCTCCGCAGTTGCAGCAGACAGCGGGCTTTGAGCTGTTGCCGCAATCCTTAGTCAGGTGGCCCTCGCCGCAGTGCATGCAGCGCGGGCTGACCTGGCAGTACGCTCGCGTGTGCGACCATCGGCAGCACCGCTTGCAAAAAGGCGCACTGTCCGTGCGCTTGGCGACCTCGACGCGGGCGCGGCAGTGGCAAATCGCTTTGAGAGCGAATATCCACTTTCCGTCGTCGCCGGGCGCGAGGTTGATATAATACGCGCCGAGTGGGACCAATCTCCCGTTACGACGCCTCTTGAGTTGATGTACAGCAGGCCGGGCCTTGCCCGGGCACTGCTCGGCGATGTCGTCAGCAACTTCCTCCGCTGACACTTGGGGGGGCGGCCCGCTCACGTAGAGCTTCAGGCCGCGCTCCTCCTTGCGCGCGTGCGTGAAGTGCGACGCGTTGTTCTTTTTGAGTGCGGCAGCAATTTTTATGTGGTCAGAATTGCTCCGCGCCTGCAATGAAAAGAACTCCCCGCAGTGCTTTCCAACCACCGGGTGTTCGCAGCCCTGCGTCGCGCCCTCGAACCAGCGGCGAAAGCCGCCGTCAGAAGGCACCGAGGCGTTCGTCACCATAATAGGTGGAACGCGCTTGGCGGCCCTCTTAGGCTCTGAGGTGGTCGCATTTGCTTGCGAATCCGGCCGGTGCAGAGGCACAGGCGGAGGAGCGGGGGCGGAGGCGCTTTCGCCCTGGCGCTGCGGTGAGGGAGGGAGCGGGGTCACGGCCGCGGGAGGCGCGAGCTCGACCAGGAGGGCCTCCGCCTCGCCGTTTCCGGCTGGCAGGGCTTCCTCGCTGGGAACCACGTCACTCCCCGGCTCCGTGTCCACCTGCATCTCCTCCGCTGACGCAGGCAGGGCTAAAAAGCTGCCGGGCGGAAGGCGAGTGGCGGCGGCGTCGTCGGCGGTCGGCGCATCGCCGCCTGAGAGGCGGCGCTTCTTGCCTTTACCGTCGGTGGTGGCGGCGGCGAGCGGCGGCGGCTGTGCGGCGGCTGGGCGGGAGTAGAACTCCGCAAGCCCGTTTTTGGCGGCGGCCTTGCTGAACTGCGTTTGTTCAGCAGGCGACAGTTTGGAGGCGAACAGCGCAACGAGATCTGTTTGCAGCTGTGCCAAGCAGTTGTCCTCGTCAGCTTGCATTAAAGCCTTAAGGGCGTTCGCAAGCTTTGAGGCTTTCGTCTTTTTGCTCTTTTTGTTAGCCCCTAAAGGGGCTGGTTTTATGGCAGGGAAATCCTGCTGGTCGTTGGCGCCCGATGGCGCGGCGTCGGCCGAAGCGGCGGCGGCGGCTGCTGCTGCGGTGGTGCTGGTGGCGGCGCGGAGCTCGGCGAGGCCCTCGGGCGCTATCGAGACCGAGACGCCGTTCGTCGAGAAGACGAGGGCGCCGCGGTCCGAGAGCGTGCGTGAGCGCTCGCGTTGCACGCCAGTGCCGTTTTCCATCTCCATTCCTGAAAAGGGACAGGGACAGAAACGGCAAGTTTTGCTCTTTCTAGAAGAAAGTCGAGCCAACCAGATTATACGCTTTGTTATATACACACGGTCCAGCCAAGAACCATAGAGGAGAGATACAACTAGAGTGCGCGTGACCCTACTGCGCATGTTTCAACATGAGGTGGTCGTATGTCACGTGACTTCGGGACACCTGCAGCTCGTGTTGTATGCGCTTGTATGTATCTTTGCGTGCTGTTTGCTGTTTCTGATGCTACAGCGTTATTATTTTGCGACGTTGTGAATATTGGTTCACTTCTTACGATCCACACGTGAGTGAGATGTTAGAAATCATGGTTCAGTATTGTTGTTTTGGCTGCAACGAGAAGTACGTGAAAGAAGGAGGAGTCACGTTTCATAGGTAGGTTATTAATTTGTTTTAATATTTTGTCATACCCTTTTAGTTGTGCGAAATAAATATCTAGATGCTGATTCATGCATTGTCGGATTATCATGGATGATTTTAGTGTATTTGTTGTGCATTCTAGTTTTCCTAAAGATGAAACAAGGAAGAAAGTGTGGGTGCAAATGCTTAGGAGGGAGAATTTTACTCCTACAAAATTTTCCAAAGTTTGTTCAAAACATTTTGAAGAAAACTGTTTTGATAGAGAAAAGTTTGGAGGTGTTTGGCTTAAAGCTGATGCAGTACCTACAATATTCAATTTTCCCAAACACTTGAATAAGCAAACTGCGAGAAGAAAATCTCCTGTAAAAGAACAACAAATGTTGGTAAGGTTATAGGAATCTTGAAATATTTTCTGTGTAGAATTGTAATAATTAATGCGGAATGTTTTTCTGATATATTTGTCTGTTGTTTCAGCAACACAATCTAGTTCAAAGGCTTCTTCATCTGTACCTTCTGCAGATGAGTCACACTGTGTAAATAATGACACATCATCAACTGAAAGGATTTCTGCAAGCAGAAAGCGTCCTTTGAGGTATGTGCTACTTGACTAATATTCTCTCAACAATAGGATTCCCCATAAAACAATGAAATAGTTTCCTCACAATGTTCCTCAATGTAAATTATTCCAAAATTCTTTTTCTTTTCAAGAAGTGAAATAACAGTTTAACTTTCTGTTAAAATTTTACAATTATGTTGTATTAAAATTTTTGTCCATTTATTTATTTCATAGATATATTGGTGACTTCGTTGATGAAGATATGGACTCTCCATTAAAGTGAGACAAGTGTTAAAGATAGCTCGTAAACAGATCTGTGAACAGAAAAAAAAGATTGTGCATTTACGGTCTCAGAATATGAAGTTCAGGAGGAAAATTTCGTCATTGGAAAATCTTCTTACTGAAATCAAAGAAAAAGCACAAATGTCTGATGATGCTCTTCACGTCTTAGAGGTATGACTTTTAATACACTCTCACAGTATGATCTAATTAGGAGTATTTAATTTTAAAGATCTTAAATTTCACTTGTCACATTGAATCTCTGGATGTCTATTAGACGCATAACTAAATGAGAGTGAAAGGTGTATTTTTTGAAGTATTGTGTTTGTATATGATGAACAAATTAAATGCAATTAAGGTTGTTGATAAACATGCAAATTAAGGTTATTGTTAATATATCTTACACATGTTATCCTTTGCACATTAGAGTGAGGTTATGAAAGACAACAAAATATACTTGTATCTGATACTTTTCTTGATTACCCTGATGAGATGAGTTGATAACGCACTTAGTTATTTTTTGTAAAGTGGTCGTTTAATGCTATTATCTTATCTTCTCATGAATGTAAATGTCTATTTTCAAAAACATTTTAATTAAAAATATCATTTATTGAATATTTTTTATTGATATCATTTATTATTTCTTTCAGACGACTCTCCCAGGTCCCAGTAAGGAATTGGTGAAGAGGTCAGTCTTTGACGAAAGAGGGCAGTATCCTCCAGATCTGAGGTCATTTGCCATGACACTGCAATTTTATTCTTCTAAAGCTTATAATTATGTACAAGAAAACGCTAAAAACCGAAAAATTAAAAAATGACAGAAAAATTTACTTTTGGCGGTGATATATAGCAGCTGGCAAGAAAGAGTTTGTGACATTCGGAATAGCTAGCGAAGACCCATGGAAATAGAAAACTAATACGGGAAAGTCATAAAAAATACAAGAAATCCATTCTGTAGCACCACTAGTTACTAGTAAACTAGTAAATTCTTTGAAAAATATGTACTTCAGCTTTTAGGTCAAAGACCTCCCATTTCAATCAGATTTTTGTCCAGTTTTCCTGATCCATTGAGCAAATGCTGTGATGGCCCCTTGTTTTTCTTTTGGACATAAATGTAGCTTCACTATGCCCACGTTTTCTTGAGCTTACTTGCTAGTATTTTTAGGAGTAACTGTTACTTTTACTGTTTTGTTAGTAATACAAAGTAAAAAAATTAAAACCTTCAGTTTGTTGATCGATGCAAATAGGTTTTATATAACTCGGGAGGGAAAATGTCTAATGTTTGTAGTTAAAATATTGGGAAGAGCTTTTGAAGCTCAAGAAAATGAATGCAGATTGTACTTCTCCCCCATACATCACATACTGTTTTTGACTAAATAAATCAAAATATAAATCAAAGATAAAAAGCCTTCTATTTTCCCCTATAAATCCTTGAAATATCCTTTTGATAACTTGCTATTATAAATGTCACTAATGTAATGTGAATGACTGATGAAATATCATTTTGATAACCTGCTATTATAAATGTCACTGATGTGGATCAATAGTAAAATGACTAGCATTGAGTAATAACAGAAATTCGGATTAATGCATCCCATGGAGTTAATTTATTTTACAAATATTTTTTATTTATAGTCCTATGTAATTGTACTTGAAAAACAGGTTTAGTGGAGTATGCGGTTGAAAGTGACAAGTTTGACAAAAATCGGAATTTTCATGTACTTAAGCAAATAGAGCAGAAAAACTTAAATTCACTTTTCTGCCATAAGCAACATTTTTAGTGTTGCTTAATAAATGAGAAAATAACGCTGTAATGAACCATCTAACTTACGTATAAAAGAAATAATTTAATGCGAGACGGGTGTTCTTACTGACGCCACCCAGCTGTCCCAAAGTCACGTGACACGGGCGCGAGAGATGTTGATACCCGGCCGG
The DNA here is from genome assembly GCA_031308135.1 of Acheta domesticus. Lineage (NCBI taxonomy): Eukaryota > Metazoa > Arthropoda > Insecta > Orthoptera > Gryllidae > Acheta > Acheta domesticus. The sequence goes on from JAHLJT010009355.1 coordinate 68,466,360, forward strand.
GCCTTCTGCGCAGCCCGGTGCGCACTCTAGTATATCTCTCCTCTATGCCAAGAACCCGATTTATCAGTAGAGTTCCAAGTTTCCGGGAGGAAAGAAGCTCTGTGTGTGTAGTGAGTGTTCTCGCGTCATTTGTGTCGTGCTCCTGTTGCGATTTTTTTCCTGCTGCTGCAGCCGCTCCGCAATAATAGCCCTTTCCTGCGGGTTTTCCATGGTTCCTATTAACCTAACCTAGTTCAAAAGCTAAAACACGAACGAATTAATTTACTAAAAAGAGAATCTTGAAAAAATATGCAAATGTTGCCTTAACCAAAAGAAAAAATTAAAACAATGATTAACAAAACTATTATTACAAATGAAATAATTTACATAACTTCCGAAATTTCAACAAAAAACATACTGAAAATAACCTACAGCTAAATACCTACCCTAACATAACCTAATTTAACAATAAAGAATAATCTAAACACGAATTAACGAATGAATTAAAATATCCAAACTGAAATAACAACAAAAATAACCAACAACGAAAAAATAAGTGAACTGGAAGCAGAACCGCGGTTAGCTGGGCTGCAACCGCACTTAACTACGGAGCCTTTCTTCCTTCCGTTTCATAACGAAAGTGAGGAACTCTTGAATTATGCTCCACTGTTCACATGATTGGAGCGTGAGTTCCACCAAGTTCGATGGGGAGACATCCGCACCCAAGGCTTCGTTTAGGTGTTTTCTCTGGGTATCCCACGCCATGCAATTAAATATAGTGTGCATGGCATCGTCGTCTTCATAACAGCAAAATTCACATTTGCGATCTGTCGCTCTTTTAAATCTGTGCAAATACGATTTAAAACTGCCGTGTCCTGAGAACACTTGGGAAAGGTAATATTTAACTTCCCCGTGGCTTCTGCTGATCCACGGTTCGATAGTGGTATCAACGTGTACGTCCCCCTTCCTTTGGTGTCGTTGTCCCACCTCACTTGCCAGTCTGCCAGGAGGGAAGTCCGTGCTCTCTTATTTATGTCATCTTTCGTCCTGCGCGGAGGTCCGTCACGAACGTTCTTCGTACATCTCCTTCTGCTCTCTCGCCAGCAGGTCTACAGGAGGTACACTGGCCAGTCCTACTGCGCTGTCAGAGACCGTGCGGTAGGCAGACACTATTCTCAGCACAAGCCTCCTTTGTACTTGCGTGTACTTCCATCTTACACACGCTTTACCATGTTTATCAGCCTACACTGGGGCCGCGTTGAGAATGTTGGGAATGAACTGCACAAACAATCATTCTCCGTTTCGCCTCTTTTGAGCCCCCCACATTTGGCATCAATCTGGAGAGGTCGGAGCATGTCTTCGCTGCCTTGTCCGCAGTCTTGTTAATATGCGGACCAAAGCTCAGTCGCTGGTCGATCTCGATTCCCAAATACGTTATGTGGCGTCTCCAGTTGATGTTCATGTCCCCCAATCGAATGTTTGGGGAACGGAATGCTCTCCGGTCAGTGATCAACACGGCTTCAGTTTTCTCCACAGCCAAGTGTAGAAGTCTCTTGTCAAGCCACCTTTAACCCTAAAAAGGGTTTCGTTCACTTTCATCTCCAGCAAATCTGTGTCATTGCTATGACAGATGATGAGTGTATCATCTGCGTAGCCTATAAGCTGGGTGTCTGATGGAGTGTCAGTTTGTAAGAGACTATCATACATGACGTTCCATAAGAATGGACCCAGTCTAGACCCTTGGGGTACGCCGCAAGTCATCTCGTCTTCGATTACGAAGGAGTCCGAGTAGACTATACTTCTCTCATGAAGGTAGTCTTCAATCATCCTAAGGAGGTATTCTGGGACCTTTTTGTCTACCAGTGCTTCAATGATGTCCCTCCATCTGGCAGAGTTGAAAGCATTTCTGATGTCTATGGCTACTAGCGCACAGAATCCTTTCTTCTTCCCATCACCGCGCTTGGCTGTCTCTGCAATACTGGTCACCTTCAAGATGGCATCCGTCGTCGAAAGTCCCTTCCGGAAGCCGTATTGCCTGGGAGATAAGTTTGCCCCTAGATGTTCCTCGAGTCTTGAAAGAATTAGACCCTCAAGTAGCTTGCCCATGGTATCCAAAAGGCAAAGCGGTCTGAAAGAGGAGGTCTGATTCTCGGGTTTATTGCCCTTTGGGAGAAGAACGAGCTTCTGTCTCTTCCACCGCATGGGGAATGTTGCATTCTTAAGGCAGCAATTGAACACCGATAACAGGCATTCCGGGTATTGCTCTATCACGATCTTCAACATCTCGTTCGGGATCCTGTCGAAACCCGGCGCTTTCCCGCATTTCAAGGACGCCGCTGCTCTCCGCAGTTCTTCTTGAGCGAACAGGTCTTTTCCGTCACAGGAAAAGCCGCTCGGTCGTTGTCTTTCCCAGCGATCCCTAGTAGGAAAGAGGTCGTTACTTTCTTCACCCAGCGTGAGTCGTCTAATCCAGGCGTCTTACAGTCCGCTCTTAATTTCTTGGTCACTATTTTGTAGGCCATGCCCCAAGGGTCGTTTTCGGCGTCATCTATAAGCTGTCTCCAACATCTGGATTTGCTTCTTTTAATCTCTCTCTTGAGCAGTTTTCGAGACTTCTTATACTGGTCTCTAAGGGAGAGATTTGTCCTGGCTCTCGTCGCTAATCGTCTCGCCTTGACGCAATTCTTGCGGAGCTCTGCAATTTCTGGCGTCCACCAGTACACCTGAAGCTTCCTCCTAGGGCCTCTGCGTCTGGGCATCGAGGCATTGCACGCGGCTACCACTATACCTGTAGTTTCCCTGACTATTTTCTCAAGGGTTTCCGCGTTTCTCGTCCAGCCAATTCTGTTTATCAGCCTAGATTCTTCCAAACATTCTTTGGCTTTGTCTGCATTTAACCTGTTTACATTCCAGGCAGCACCGTCTTTGTTACCTCTAGCCACATCAGGGTTATACCCCTGATTTGTAGCGACAGAAAACCCTATATACAGGTGGTCGCTAAGTGACTCGTCCTCAAGTACCTCCCAATCCATGACGCTCCTACTCAGCGTTGTGGAGCCCATGGTTATATCCAGTATTGAGGAAGCATTCCCTCGTTGGAAGGGATACTTGTCGCCGTTATTTAGAATGACGAGGTCGCTTTTTGCGACAAACTCGCAAACAATTGCTCCTCTTTTATCTGACCTAGTTTCTCCCCATTCTGGGGATTTACTACTGAAGTCACCTCCAATAAGAGTTTCGCCTTTTGCTGACGTTAGCTCAGCAGTGGCCCTCTCAAATTTCTCATTCGGGTCGCATGGGGGGAAGTAGCAGCTGTAAAACCGAACTCCATTTACTTCCACCCAAACGAACCCGAACTGCGTCCTCTTAATTGCTTGAACCCTGAGCTTTTTATTAAAAATAATTATTCCAGCTCTTCTCGAGGAATCTTGGTACAGCGTGACCTCGTCGGACGTGTCCTGTTGCTCGCTGATTAGTAGCAGGTCAGCTTTCCTCTCAGTTGCGACCTGGGTCAAGAGGTCTTGCGCCTGCTTGCTTTTCCTCAAGTTAATTTGTATGATCCTGAGCATTCTTGGTCTTATGGAGCTTTCTAGTTGCAGCGATGAATGAGGCACATCTGGTACCTCCTAAAAGATGGTCATCGCTTAGGTTTTTCTCCTTGCATATGATGCAGTGCATTTTACCTCTGCATTGCTTTGCAATGTGTCCAGTTTTGCCACATTTATAGCATATATTTCTTCTGTCAGGGCCCGAACACATGGATATTAGATGTCCATACTCAAGGCACCTGAAGCACCTCTTCGGCTGCTGCTGCTTCTCCCTAATCGGGCAATAAACCCAACCTATTTTAACTTTCTCCTCCGCCACCAGTTTACGGGCTAAATCTACTGGCAGAAGGATTGTCGCTATCTGCGCCCTGCCGTATCCCTTCCTCAAACGGCAGGAGTCAGCGATCTGCTCACTCTGTATGCCTATTTTACGGGCGACAGACTCCACTACTTCTTCGACGACTACAATTTCGTCGCTGTCACGAATTTCAATTAGGTCTTACGGCGAAAGTAAGTTTACTTTGTCTTGAGCACCTATGGCCCTTTCTACTGCCTCATTGAGAGAGGCTACGTTTCCACTCTTGCCCAGAACTATTAATAGTTCTTTCTGCTGGGTCCTGCGAATAGACAGGATCTCCGCGCCGTGCGTCTTGGTATCTACGTCCTTCTTCATCTTCTTAATTATGTCGGCATAGGATTCCCCTTCCTTGGCCGACACTTTAATGGCCTGGTTCTGCGGGCGGCTTCTCTTCGGTTTAGCAGCCTCAGTTTCTTTCTTCCGGTTTTTCTTCCTGTGTTCCCTCGGAACCAGCCATTCCTCTGTAGCTTCACTTGTTGCGTCTGCTACAATATTTGCAACGTTCTCCTGCTCGCACTCTTCAACTGGGGGGCGAGGAGCCTTATCTTTCTTCTTCTTCTCCTGCCTACAGTCTTCAACTGATGGGCAAGGAGCTTGGTTCTTCTCCTGCCGAGCGAGACCTTTAGGCTTTTCAGCCACAGTATGGCTCGTCGGGCAGTTCCGGCTTTTCTCTTCATCGAGGAGCTGTTGCTAGATCTCCTCATGTTCCTCTGCCATAGCTAGACATTTGTTTTTCATAATGTCCACTTCTTCTATGGCTTTCGCAAGTGATTCTTTCACTGCGGTGGAGTTATTCCTCAGCATGTTGTTCCCTACTATACTAAGGTTACCGGCCAAAGTTTCCAGTACCTTCAACTGGGCTTTCTGCAGCTGTTCCATTGCCTTCCACCTGTCCCACAGCAGGTCCGAAACAGCTCCTGGTCTAGTTCTCCTGCCAGGATCCCTGGTCCTCCTTCCGGGAGAATCTCCATTTGTGGCATTATCTGACACGGATGCCAAATGGGCCACATCCGTGCCATTGCAGTCGCTGGATGACGACGTCCCGGAGCCTGCTCGCGCACTCCTGGCCGCCGGTACTGGGGCTCCGATCCCCTGCACCGTATGCGTTGATCCTAAAGGACCTTCCATGCTGGCTTTTTTTCTGGGTCTCCTTCCCATAGCGTTTTTGAGCTACCGCCAGCTTAAATGAAAGGGAGAAGAGAAGGGGGCAGTGGAAAAAAGTTAGAATAGAAGGGTAAAATAGAAACGACTCCCTAGCCCTCGCAAACCTAATAGCGTCGGGGTCAGAAACACAAGAGTTGGCCGATAGCAAGGTTGGCCTACAGGACAGAGAACAGAAGTGTGCCACAAGTAAGTGGAAGTAATGGCACACCAAGTTAGAAGTGGGAATTACAGGATGTTTAGGTGAGTGACAGCGGACAGCTGCTCCGATTAGTCGCCTTCTACAACAGGGGGAGGTCCCATGGTGCTATTCTACTAAAACCCCCGACACCACACGGGGTAATTATAATAATAATTATATTATAATTAATAATAATAATTATTATTATTATGCTGTATTTCATGACCATTTTCTGTAGACAATTCCATTGCGGGTTCACGGGTTTTGGTCCAAAAATAATAACATATTCTAGTTTGCCGACGTTTCGGAGTTTATTATAGCTCCATCTTCAGGGTTTACTGTGCGTGGGAAGTTAAGTAGAAATTGTGAAGGTTCACATCATGAGAACCAGCCAAACAAGATAGCATGACAATATATCCTGCCTATATGTTCCTGAATGAACTAGTGTATACTCCGATTTTTCTAAGAGCGACTCTCAAGGAAACTCAAATCCCATCTTCGCGATGAAATATGTCACGGCATTTCGCGTCTTTCTCAGTCGTTCCGCTAGATTTCGCACAATCGCGACCGTATGAAGCAGTGCTTGCGATCATGCGATTTCTACCGGCACGACCGAGAAAAGACGCGAAATGCATCGCGAAGATGGGATTTGAGTTTCCTTGAGAGTCGCTCTTAGAAAAATCGCAGTATATACTATGGGAGCTAACCAATCTTGGGAGCCATCCATGGGAGTAATCCAATTGGTTAGCAAATACGGTATCAAAGGTGACGTTCAAAAGTGGTTTATTTCGTATCTTGTAAATAGAAAGCAAAAAGTAAAATATAATAACATTATGTCAGGAAATTAGCGTAGATTTAGGTGTTCCGCAAGGGTCAGTTTTGGGACCAATATTGTTTATAATGTACATAAATGACTTAATCAAGTATATAATATTTTTTTTTGCGAATGAATGTAAAATTCAGTTATTTGCTGACGACACGTTATTGTATGTAATTGGAGAAACAGAAGCGGAAATTGAATTTAAACTGCAGAGTGTATTTATTGCAGTACAAGAATGGTTAAGGGTAAATAAATTAATAATGAATGTAGAAATGACTAAATTTATGATTTTACATAGTGGAAGAAACATAGAAGAAAGAGAAACAAAATTATTCACAACTGATTTAAAGGAAATACAACGGGTATACAAAATGAAATATCTGGGAGTAATTATAGATAGTAAATTAAATTTTAAAGATTATATAGAATATATAGTAAAGAAAACTGGAAAAAATATTAATATGTTAAACAGAATTGGGCAATATATAAATGGCTATACAAGATGTTTGATATATAAATCCATAATTGCACCACATTTTGATTACTGTGCAACAATACTAGTTGGAGCCCAAAAAGTGAAATTAAAAAACTTCAGATACAACAAAATAGAGCAATGAGGGTAATAATTCAATGCAATAGATACACTCCAGTGGTAGACATGCTAGACACTCTGAAATTTATGTCAATAAAAGAGAGAATTCAGTATAAGACACTAATTTTTATTTTTAAATTAATTAAAAACCAAATAACAGGAGATTTAGTAAACAAAATCCAAAGAGTGAAAGATAAAACAGCAAGGGAAACAAGACAAGCACAACATTTAGTAATTAATTTTAGTAAAACTGAACAGACAAAAAATAGACTATTTGACAAAGGAATTGAATTATATAATAAACTACCATTAGAAATAAAAAACTGTGAACAAATTAAAGAATTTAAAAGAAAAATTATAAAACACATAAAAGTAGAAAATTCATTTTGTAAATAGTTAATAGAGTATACTTATAGATGTAAGCAATGTATGTAAATATGTATTTTATGTAAAAATAGCCGAGAAGGCTAAATAAACAATATCTATCTAGCTCCCATGGTATACATTAGTTCATTCAGGAACATGTAGGCAGGAACATGTAGGTCATGCTATCTTGTTTGGCTGGTTCTCATGATGTGAAACTTCACAATTTCTACTTAACTTCCCACGCACAGTAAGCCCTGAAGATGGAGCTATAATAAACTCCGAAACGTCGGCAAACTAGAATATGTTATTATTTTTGGACCAAAACCCGTGAACCCGCAATGGAATGTATTATTATATTATATATCATTACAGTGGCGTCATTATGGTGGCGTTTAAGCTCCCGATTGGATGAAAGCGTCATCAGCTGTTTCCTGACAAGGGCAAAGTTAAGAAAATCGTAGTATATCAGGGGGAGCTTGTAGGGAGGACGAGTTGTGCAATAAAATGCCTATTTATACACAATTTATTGCAACGGAAAATGTTGTTTATAATGCTGGTACATTTATAAAAAAAGATATTACCTGATTATAAAGGTGTTAAATCACGAAACCATTGAGAACATACTTTACGCCTATAAATGAAATGTGGATGATGAATGGGATGGGGGATTAAGAAAATCATAGGAAATTTTCTTATAATACATACATTTTCTCATTTCCATTATAGGCGTCATCGTAGAAAGTAGAAATTTGAAAGAACTTTAGTAATATGCGTAGCTCAGAGAGCAAGCAAAGACAGACATGAAACTATAGAAAAATGAATTTTAAAGTGCGAGATATTGGTCCAATATTATTGGAGCATTCTAGCTCAATAACAATGAGGAGCGTTGACAACTTCCTTATTCTTATATCCAAGAAAAAATTTCCCCGCAAGATCCCTGTGATAGCAAGTTGATCTCAGACTCAGAACACAATATGATATTTATTTTATAAATGATGCGTTGGGGATGGGCAACGCATCCTCAATTTTCCAGGCCTTCGAGTTAGAGTCGAACTATTATGAGTAGTGATAAATTTTATTTAGTAAGTCAGTGGGCTTTGTACGTTATCTGTTAATTTGTGGAGTGGATCTCGAAAGAGTGAGGAGGGAATTTAGCGATTTGTACGTTAACACCACACCAATTTACACGTCAGTTCGACGGTGATCTGGCGGTGATCGTAGGGGTTTCAGTCAAACCGGCATGTGATGGTTTTGTGAATGTGATACGAATGATTTGAGATACTGATTGTAGAAGATACACTTTAGAGTGTAATGAAGAAAACGTAACATACACAGTTTATGTGTAGACGCGTAACTCTGGTGTTGTAAAGTTTTGAGCATATAACCTGTGATAATAATTATGAACATGTGCTTTACGACAATTGTGGGTATAATTATTTTCATTATATTTTCATTCAGTGAAGTTTCTAGTCTGGGAGAAGTAATTTACGCTATTAATGCTGGAGGTGAAGCTCACGTCGATAGTTACGGTGTTAGGTTTGAAAGAGATCCCTTGCAAGGCAAGGTTGGAACAGCCTCGGACTATGGCAAACAATTAGTAATAGGTCGGGTGATACCAAGAGACCAAGTTTTATATCAGACAGAGCGCTATCATCATAGCACTTTCGGTTATGACATTCCAATTCAGGAAGATGGAGACTATGTTATGATTCTCAAGTTTTGCGAAGTGTATTTTAATGCCCCCAACATGAAGGTGAGAGACTGAAATAAGTTGGCAAATTAAAAAATGCCGCCTATTGTTAATATTAATTGTAATAATAATTGTTAAAATAGAACCACTATCATAAGTAATTTAAGAAAAATTGTGTAGATCTGTTAAAGAATTGTAAAAATATTCATTACATTGTTTGTCTTTATTTTGTTAATAAATTGTTGGGATTCTTTGTTGCCACATAATTTATCACTTTGAGAATTGGTGACTTTGACAGAACTTGGTTTTGTAAACCTTATATCAATGCACATCTGTTGTTTACTTTATTCTTTATACATTTTGGATGTACGATGATTCTGCAGTAAGATTTTTTTTTAATTAGCACATATGTTAAATTATGTGAACCCTGTTATTATTAATAATTCCAAAAATAATATTGTCATTGATGCACATGAGTAAAATCTCTATTTATTAAAATATTAACAGTAGACACAACTTCTAGGGACATTATGGGATAGTTTTTGTGGTAGTGTAGTTAAAAAGTAGTTCATAAAAGAGTTTTAGGCAATCATCTGCCTGAGAAAACCACCACCGTATTTTCATTATCGACTATAGATGGTTTAATATTCTAAAAGATGGTGAACTCTTCACAACACAGACTTATAAGAATTAGTGAATTTTATATCATAGTCCCCATAAGCTATTTGTTAGTTGCTGGAAAATTGTGGATTTTTAAGCACATTTTAACCTCTTCATATTAATTTTTATTTTTAAAATGTTGATGTCCTTTCTCTTTTTGATTCTAGGTCTTTGATGTTGTTTTAAATGGTGACATCACTATAGTTCCAGATTTGGATATATATGACAGAGTTGGAAGAGGCATAGCTCATGATGAGTACATTCCATTTAGTGTGGTAAAAGGACGTTTGTATTACAATGAAGAGGAGTCAGATATAAGAGGCGGAAGAATTAGAGTTGAGTTTATAAAAGTGAGTTTCTCCCTTTTTCTACTTTTTCTTTAAATTGTAAGAAAAATCAATTAACATTCCAGGTTATTTTTACTGTACATACAAATTATTTTATTGAAATTTGAAACTTGATATTAGATAAACATATTGCGTAAAACAGACCAACTCAATATCAATTAAAATATTTAACTTTAATCAGTTATCTTAATCTTCATTTTTATACTTAACACATTTATTTATTTCTGAGATACTTCTTTTCTTATCTTCATGGCTATTAGGTTCCTATATTTTTTCCTTCTTGTTCTTCCAAGATAATTAGTGTTAAATAATTTCTTTTTACTCTTAAATTTATGGCAATAATGATTGGTTTATATTTTCAGCTTTCCATTAAAAGACTTCCAATTTCGTTGAAATGTCCTTAATTTTCTTTCTTAGTCTTGGGTGCTTTTCACATCTTCATTAAGAGCCAAATATTAAGATTCCTCTCTTTGGGAGACGTAAAACTTTTCATTGAATCTTCCAGAACTTTTTTAGGAATGACTATATTATTGGTATAAATTTTCAACTCATCAAGTACAAGAACAGTGTTTTGAAATAAATCAAGTTGATGGTACTATTAAATTTGTCCACTCCATTTCATTTGCTAGATAGCAAATAAAACCTGAGTTGTTTTTATTTTCACATTTTCATTTGTAATGTATTGAAGAAACAAATTATCAGTTCCAAAGATGGATTTACTGTAAATCATCACTGTTCTGTAACTTGGTTAAAAAATAGAAATAATCAATAATTTAGTACACCCAGACTCTAGGACTTCAAAGATATCACTCATCAAAAGAACAAAATAAAATATTATGTAGTAATTTAAATAATTCAGAACCTCAAAAATGGACTTGGTGAGTCACTTGTATATATGAAGACCATGGGGCTATTCTACATTTCTGATGAAATTGAAATACTAGTGTATTTCGATGCCCCACAGATTTTTTAAGGTTGCTTCAACTTCTAGGTCATTGGTGACCACTATTGGATTTTAACTTTATTAAGGATGAAAGGATTTGATGGTGGTAGGGGGTGAAATACGAACACATACAACCATGCCTGAGGAAGGACTTGAACCTGCAAACCTTAAGACCGACATCGCTACGGCACTACTACCTTAGCGATCTCGGCCTGTGGGCTGGCAAGATTGGGTTTTTATTTTAAAGATTCGTTGCAAAATGGCAGTGATATTCATAAATTAATGTTCTTTTGCCCTATGTGTAGAATGCAATTCTAAATCTTTACTCTCTGTTTTCTCAAAACTTATGTATTGTGGCATAATATGTTAAAGCCCCGAGGTCTTCATATTTTTAAAGATCTGGTAAAGACGATATCTATGTGAATTGCAGTTAATCCTAATCATTTTCATGGAAGAAGTGGATTTCCTTCTTCTTAGAGTGGCTAATAAAATTTAAAATTAGATACTACACAATAAAAATTACACAACATTAAACAGTACCATATATGAAGTACAATATTTAATCACAATCACTTCTACTGTGTCCTAGATGTACCTCTGGTGACTTGACAAGTTATTTGAAGTATGTTAATTTCATTGAAATTTAGTGTTTGAAGATTGACGTTCTAGTAAGCTTAGTATCTCAATTGTGAAGGGAAAAAGGAAATTATTTATTTCTTTTCTTTTTTCTTTTTCAATGATTGTGACATAAAGCTCTCATTCCCGAATTGGAAAAGTTTAAGGAAGATGAAAAGGGAACTAATTAAATTTAAGATATAAATGAAAGTCAAGGTTCTACAGCACCTGTACTGAAAGAATTTTTATGCAAAAGAAAAAAGATAATTTCAAACACTTCTGGCAGATTTCTATCCCATTTTAATTAAAAACAACTATATTACAAAAAAGACAGTTATGTACAAAGAATAGAATGCTCCATTTTAAGAATTATTATTCACAATTCCAAAAGCAATGTTTGATGTCATTAACAAAAGGGTACCGTATATATACCAGATATATTTTATTTCTTTAACATTTAATATTTGTTGATTGAAACTTCAAAGGATCAGAATACCTGAATTACAGAGTTAATTAGTTTTACAGTTATTTTCCATTAAAATTAATTTTTTCAGCATTATATAGATCCCAAAGTAGATTCTTGAACAAAATTTGATATTTTACATAATATTATGATGAGGATTTGAATTTCTCATGTTTGAGTCTTTTGCAATAAGTAAGAAAATATTGAACTTTTTCTTATTTTATTGCAATTAATGTAAAAAAGGATGAGTGTCAGTTTGAAATAATTTGCAACAATAGATGCTTTTGTCCAATGATAGATCTCTGAATTTCTAATACCTTAAATATCTTTTGGTTCTTACATTTGAAACATTTTGTATAGTTCTTACATTTGAGACTAAGACCGTAATAGATTACAAACATAAATAACATGTGTTTCCAGAGTTACCGGGACAACCCTAAGATTAATGCTATTGCAGTTATGAAGGGAAAGCTGGAAGGTTGGTACTGTGCATACTTTTCTCACAAAGCAATGGATATATAAATATGGTTTAAGGTTTCTAGATGTATTGATTTTGTCCATATTCCAGATGCACCTAAACTTCCTCCATTGGCAAGTGAACCAGAAACCGAAGAAATTCGAGTGGAAGAAGAAGAGAAAAAAACAAATAAAAATCGCCGTCCCAGTGGGCCAAGAACCCCTGACCCATACTCGGTTGATGATACGTCCATTATGTTACCAGTGTTTGTTGCCATAGGTGCTTTTATTCCATTACTTTTTTGTTTGTGCAAACTTTAACAAAATATGGGATATGCTGAGATTCAGCTAATTTACACTACAAAATGTTAATTACACAAGGCACGAGAACTAAATTGTACCAAAAATTCAGTATTGGATCATTTCTCTTTTATTCTTTTTTACTGGAAAAAAAATCGTGTAGACATATCACTTTGCTAAATACACTATTGTTTGTTCATTTAATTTTGAGAAGGGGTTGGCAAACTAGAAGAATTTTGACAGATGGTGGACTGAAATACGCTGCATCTGTATTTGGTGTGTAAAGTAGACATCCTCTTGGAATTGTGTACAAACATACTTCTGAGAATAACAGGAAAATTAACCCTTTTTTCCCCATGAAAAATAATTATTTTCCCATATCATTTTGTTCTGAATACTGATTTTTCAGGTACAATTTTATTTGTCTTCTTTGCTTTTAATTTGATCTGAACAAAGGGTACTTTGTAAAACACAAGACCCTTGGTTGAGAGTGTGCCAACCCCAGATTTAGTGAGATAATTGCCAGAAGTGCAGTTTTTTAATAAGGCATTGATGAAGTCTTATTTTCATTAAAAACATGACATTGCACAATACGGAAAATTAATGAGACTTGCCAATACAAGAAGTAATTAATATCAGGTGACAAGATGCCATTTGTTTATTTGAATATGTGTGGTATAAAAGGGCCAATGGAAAAAAATAAATTTTATATTGAAGATTAAATGAAGCAAAATAGTAAGTGAATGAAATGGTGCAAGTTCCTGGCCTTTCTAATTTTTATAAAGTGACTTATTTTAACCCTTTTTGTTAAATTATTACTTTTTTGTTGTCTGTTTCTTAAAATATGCATGTATAAAATTATTAACAATACTACTATTTTAAATAGTAATGTAGATGAATATCTTTATTTTATTTTATTCAAACAACTAATTATTGTATCAGTTACAGAGGGGTCAAAAAGTTATTGGAGGCAGATTCTTTCTTTATTTTATTTGTAATTTGAATTAATATCTTTAATTTTTTGCTTGTTTAATTTTCTTCTTTTGCTTCTTTCCTTTGATTCATCACTATTTAATGTTGTATATTACTTGTAATATGAATCAGAAAGGGAATTTAACTTTTACATGAGTTGATTTCCAAGAATTTGCTAATGAATCTTGCCCAACTTTATAATTATTCATTAAATGAAAATTCTGTGTTTTTTTGTGCTTTATAATTTTTTATTTATTTGTTAATTCATTTGTATGTCAGTTAGTTTTGTGTTACATTGGTTTGGCTGGTTGTTACTTGTTAATGTTAATAATTAAAAACTGTGTACATGCTGAACTTTAAACTATTAACAACACATATGTAAAGGAAACATTTTAAAAAATATACATAGTTGTAAATGATGGATTCCGTTGCAAAATGTTGTTACTCTGAGCATTTCTCTCAGACAAAATGAAAATGGATTTTGTTATAGCCTACTGTAGGTTGTGGTTGTACTTGAAATTATAAAATTGTCACTTTTTTAAAAGTTGTGTGTAAGCTTTTTATTTGAAATTGAAAATTCACTATGTACATAATAGATTTTTATTGGTTGTCATTTCATTTGTTTGTCGTAGTTTACATACGTTGTTACATTGTTATTTTGTTCTTTTATACTGTTTTATTAATTTTTGAGTCACTGTCCATGACATGAGAGAATATTCAAATATAAATTGTAGTTAAAATTTTAGCCTTGAAATCTGGTTGCTTTTGGTCAAATTTAATTATTTTCAGAAAGATGTTGAAATTACAAAATTTTCTTTACCAGTGACTCAATTGTTCTATTTGTTGGTACTTATTTTATTAACGGTGAGGGATCTTAAGTGTTGCTGTGAATGTACAGTATTATCTTAGGTGTTTGTCAGTACTTATATTTTTGTGCAATTACTTTGTATTTAAACATTGTTCTGACTCTGTTTGAGTTTATATTTGACATGAATTGAAGTCTTAACAAGACTGAAAAGTAAGATATTTTGTTGAAATGTCATGCAAATGGCAGGTCTTTGCACACAACTCTAGTGTAGACAGTTAACAGTTCAAACTTCAAGGAAAAACACTTGACAAAAAAAAAAAAATATATATATATATATATATATATATATATATATATATATATATATATATATTATTTGTGTTGTTGATTTAAATTCTGGCAGGGTTTTTAAGCAATTTTAGAAATAACAAAGAAGTCGTGAAATATTTAGTTACAAGGACGAGAGTGTGCAAAATGGAACTTTCATTCACTTCAGTTTCGAATACAGTTGTTATTTATTGTTATTGTTATTGAATTTCATTATTTTATTCTTAAATCAGAAGAGCAATAGTGTAAAATAGTGCTGTTTGCACAAATAAAATAAAAGTGAACTGTGTGATATACCTATAGTGAACCATGTCATGACATTTTAATAAACGTAATATTTGTCTACTTTCTAAGAAACGGTGGATATTGTGCATCTTTCGAATGCATGTTGCATACATAGTACTGAATCAATTCAGTCTAATTAGCATAGAGGGAATAAATATTAAGTAGTGGCCTTATTTTTCACAGTTCAATTGTGTGCATCAAGGTCCATGACTTGTAGAAGTTAAGGATGAGTTTCAGTGCTCTCAAGTATTGGAATGTTGTAATTAAATGAGCATGTAGAAAAAGTTTTTTATGTGTGTTTGCAGTGTGGAAAAGTATTAAAGTAATTTTGTAATGAACCAACATGTGCTATTTTCATTTTTCCCTTTCTGACTGTTGGGAAATTTTGTAAAGATGATTGATAAATGGAATTTTGCTAAAAAAATTGTAAGTAAAAGGTGTTGTTTTTTTTTAATCTATTGTACACAGGAATGCCTGTTGCTTCTAACCCGCAATTGACACAATGCAATAACTAGGATCTTGAAAGTTGTACATGATTGAGGCAATTTAAAACTTAATTGAATTTTTCATTTGATTGGTTGTGCTTCTGTATAGATTTTACACCCCATTATTATATAAAATCATGGAAAATGTATGGTTTTACTCAAGAAGTTTGAACTTTGAATTCGAACTCCCTCCTTCTGACGCAAGTCAGTAGGTACAAAGGTGAACGTAATTTTTGTTATGAAAATTGCTTGTAGACTTTACTTTAAAAATAAAGTGAAAATGTCTGCATACCAGGCTTGCGTACATCATCTCGCCTTCTTCCACGGCAACTTCCAAAGTTACTAACTCGATTCATTTACCATTGCATTTTATAGCAGTTGTGTAATCCTCTACTATTGGTCGACTGGTTGGCCGGGTTGGCCGTCGCCATTTACGCGACGCAGGAGACGATCTTCGGGGTGAATTGTTCTCGTCGTTTTCGGCGACAGGGGAGTACCCTGCCCCCGACAATATTTTTCCCGTTCGAACGTGCTTTAAGCATTCTATCGTTGTGCTAGTGAATACCGGGAAAAGGTATTTTATTGTTCATAACGCTTAATCATGGCTTGCTGAAAAAATGTCGTTCTTGAAGCTGATGGTCGTATCTCCTCGCGGAGAATTTTTCTCCAAAAACCTTCACGTAGATGTTAGAGGATTTTACTATGGAAAAGAAATCTTCAAGTCGATCAGGTCAACCCCCGGTAAAGGGGAATGGAACTGAGTCCAAGAAGAACCCAGGTTGGTTGCTTTTTTTTTTTCTTTTGTATTTGTCATTGCTTTTGGTCAAGCACCTCATTTTGAAGGTCGAGATAAAGGGAAGTTATTCAGACGAGAATACATTGATATACTAATATTTGCAATCTTTGGCATGACTATAGATGTTACCTTACTGTCATGGTATTTTTATTAAGACTTATTTTTGTTCAGATACTGTTGGCAGCAAAATCTTTCCGAAAACTTCTCGTCGTCGTGAACCTGTCAGTTCCCAAAATGCAAAATATGAGACCAACCGGAAACCTGTACCTCAAAAAAACAAATCATTTGACAAAAGACCCAAACCAAGGGGACAGTATTATGGCTGTGGAAAGGAGGATTCCAAGGTATGTCGTAACTTATGAAACATTTAATAAACTGTACGAAAAGACTTGAAACGTAATTGTTTTAATTTCAAGCAGCCCTTCTCAGGATCTATTTGTACAACTTGAAGTACTTATTAGTTGTAAAAGGAATGATGGATTAATAGGTAGAATAGGGCTGGCTTTTTACCCCCACTGATATGTATATTCTTCTTGATTTGTATTGAAGACTTTTGGTAATGATAACCATTTTGTAGACTTTTGGTAATGATAACGAGCAATGTAGTTAAAGAAGTATTTATTGTAAATGCACAAAATTAGAGTATACTTAAGCAGTTCGTATGGAACAATCAAAACTATGGATTTTTGTTTGTTTGTGTGATTTGCTATTATATTGCATCAAAATGGTAATAAATATGTTCTTGCTTTTGACATTCATGTCTTACAAATTCTACTGACCTTCATAAACTCTTGATTTTTCTGTAGTCTTTATTCTAAAGTAAATTGATTGAAATGAAACAGTTATGAATGATATGTGAAGTAAAGATTTCTCATGAAACAAATGAAATATTTCAATTTATTGTAAATTAATTCCTTTATTTCTTTTACATGCTGTTTGAATATAAAAACTTCACCTTTTGACTGCATTGTAATTTTTCCATTGTTTTCTTATTCTCTAAAAGGTTCATTATTCTTCTTTAGGTAGCAGAAGGTGAAGTGGAATGTGGAGGAATCTATGTGAAGAAACAAATCAAAAAGCTGAACTTGAACCATCTGCTAAATTTTCATTATGCTTCGAGAGATTCAGTGAATAGTGGCCAGAGAAACTGGCGAGCTAATCCTGGAGGATGGGGTCGTTATGCCTCCAAATCACTTAAACATAAGTACAACAAGGAGCAGTTTCTTCAAGCCAAGTATGTACTTCACATACTCATTTATGAAAGATTATTTGTGAGAGGAAGTATGCCCAATTAAAGTTGTAAGTGTAAATTATTAGGTATATTATTAAATTAGAATGGATTTCTAAAGAAATGTGTTAGAATGTGCAGGATTTACAGGAATTACTTATCTGAAAAGTAATCAGAATTAAGATTTTGTGAGCAGGAAGGTAAAACATGTATTCCAACATTCCAAAATAAATACTGCAAATCCAGAGTGATTTTTAATGTTTCAGTACTTTCAAGACAGTCAAAACTCGTAGGGCAATGAAAGTGTTTTCACATCACTAGTTTTGAAGAACCATGATGTCCGTGGTACTTGAGGTGGCATTATATATTTCTGGAACTTCACGTGATTAGTTTGTCTAGAACTGAATTGAAGGATATTTCTCTTTCACATATTTTCCATTAATTTTTTTGCTTGTTACCAAGGATTGATTTCTGGCGGAATATGTTGGAACTGCATTCCATTACCTTCAGAACAAAATATTAAAGACAAACAAAAAGCAGGGAATGAACACAAAATTGGCAACCTTGATTTTTAGTTCATCCCACTTTCACAAACAAAATTTAAACAATTTTCTCCCTCACTGTCTATTATTTCCACGTATGTAACAAGTCTGAAAGACTACATATGAAAGAACTGCTAAACACCTCATTACACACTCTAAAATATGTTCATTTTTTTTTTGCTAACCTTTACAGTTGCCATTGATGACTCACTTGCGTGATGACCTATATTTTCCTAGGTGACCAACTCTTCTTTAAAGACAATATTTAATTTTTGTGGTAATTTTGTGAACTAATGATCATGATTAAATATACAATTTACTATACAATTGCTGTGGAAACTGAATTCTAATGTGACTTGTCATATATACTTGGCTGTTTCTGGAGAAGTGGAATGAATAGAAAATGATGTATCATTTGTTGTGCAGGCTCCAAAAATGCCTTTCTTTTGGGTTCATTCAAAAAGGTGTCAGCTTTTAGGGTTCCCACAACTGTGACAAAAGCAAACAAACCTTCTGGTAACATTTGTGTTAATTATAAACAGTATAGGAAGTTTATAATATAGTCTTCACGTGTTTTGAAAGTTTTCAGTAATTTATCTTGTGATTGAAAGTGAAAGTTGTTTTAAGATCTGTGTGAAAATTCACCCAGTGTTTACTGAATGCATGTTTTTGTGTTAGGTCAAAATGGAATGTTCCATCAGGGAGGGTTCAGTAAGTTTAAAAATGGTTACAAAGGGGGGAGAGGAGGTACAGTAAATTTTGTGAACTCTCTTGAGAAGGAGGGAGAGAGGGAATGTTAGAAATAGAAAAGGAGAAGTTCTGAAGTGGGTTGAATTATGGATTCTTGACTAATATTTTTACATTATATCTTCAAAATGTCAGTGTGTAGTCCATAATTATTAAGTAAATACCAAGAAGACTGTTGTAGGCACTTTATGTAGTTTAAGGTAAGGTTAAATTTATCTAAATCATGCTAGATAAGCTTAACTGATACAATAAGCTATCATAAGTAAACTTATAAAAAAGTTACATTAGAAAGTATGTGTTCAAGCAAGATAGGACTCGGAACAACTCTTTCATGATGTAAGTGTGGATAATTTCTTCTGAACTGAACTTCTGAGAAATCACTGTAGTTGTCAAAAGTGGCTTGTAAAGTACTGTTTTTAAATAAGGAGTTAAGAAACGTTCTGTATTTGTGTTGAAGTATTTCCTTTGGGAATGTCAGTGCCTTTTTAAGTGATTGCACTTGTTTCAGTTGCCAATTTGTAGTGAAGGCTGATGGTGATTATTCATCATATATGATGAATCCTGACATGTTGGTTGACTGGGAGTTAATCGAACAGATAGTATGTGAAATTGATAGTGAGAAAACCATTGAAATTAACTTGTTCAATGATATGATATTTGGAAAGGTGGTGATTCTTTATTGTTGTTTTTTATTTTAGCAATTGCGAAGTGCAGAAGTCTTATCTTGCCCTATATGCTTATATCCACCAGTAGCAGCCAAAATGACTCGATGTGGCCATGTCTTCTGCTGGTCTTGTATTCTACACTATCTAGTACTTTCTGATAAATCATGGCGGAAGTGCCCAATTTGTTATGAGACAGTTATCAAGAATGACCTTAAAAGGTAAGGTACTTGTCAGGAATAACAGATTAACGAATATCTGTTGCAAATATCTTTGATACGAAAGTTGCTTATTTATGCAGAATGTATGTTTACTTGGCAATTCATTGTATTGGTATAAGTAATCAGACTTATGATTCTGATGATAAGAAGTTTGTGTATTTTGAATTGCAGAAATTGTCAAATAATTGGTGGACGGGTAAAATGCATTAAATCAGTACAAGGGAATGATCCCAGGAAGTTATTAAATTAATGTTCGAAAACGGGTAATGTTAGCCCACACAAAATAATTTGGTCCACAAGAAATTTGAGGGACACACATTCTTTAGAGTGGAGTTAATTTTCCCTTTTGTAGAAAATTGTAGCATTATGTATATTTGTAGTGTAGGTTTATCCCCAATTTAAATCAACTGTACGTAACTGATTTTATGTGATTTTATTACCTTTTTTTTTTTTTTTTTTTGTATCTACTCCTGAAATAAGTTTTTAATATTTTTTTTTAAGAAGACTTCTTCTTCGTCTGTTGCCGTAGGACCCTTTAAGTTTAGCTTTGGCGTTTCGAACAATCAATGCCCGTTCAATTCTCTCTTTTGCCTTTCTTCTCCACCCCCTCGCTCCCATCAATCTCAAATCCATCTCTACATCATCCAGCCATCTTAAACAGGGTCTTCCTTTCTTTCTTCTTCCTTCCGGTTCTTTTCAGAAGATGATTTTGGGGGTTCTTTCTTCTTCCATTCGTAATAGATGTCTGAGCCATTGTAGTCTTCTGACCTTAATTTCTGCAACAATGTCTGTTGCTTTATACATTTTGGCAAGTTCTAAATTACTCTTTATCCTCCAATGCCCATTTTCACATGTGGGGCCGAAAATGCACCTTAAGATTTTCCTTTCCCAGGACATTAGCATGTATTAAAGTCTATTTGTTGATGTCCAACACTTGGCACCATATAATATTACTGGTCTTATAACCATAACTTGGACCTTGAGGTATCAATGTATATTTCTTTTCGTAGTGCTCTTGTAGTCTTTTTCCTACCTTCCCTTCCCTTCCTTCCTTCCTTCCTTCCTTCCTTTGGTGTGTGTGTGTGTGTGTTTTTTTTTTGTTTTTTTGTTTTGTTTTGTTGCATTTCTATACTGTTTGTGGAAGTAATGAGAGATCCTAAATATTTGAATACTTCTACTCTTTCAGATTTCTCTTTACCCATTTGAAAGTTTGAGGGTGGTTCATTCTTTTTCCGATTAATCATATACTTTTACTACTATTAATTTTAAGACCAATTACATTAGCAGCTATTATTAATTCTTCTACACTTTCTGTGAGAAATTTCTGTTCTGCTTAAGGTATCAATGTCATCTGCATATGCTAAGTTGTACAGTTCTATTAAATATTGTACCTCCTGGGTTTATTTTGACAGCTCTTATTACTTTTTCCAAGCATATATTAAATAGTTGTGTGGATAGTGAATCACCTTGATGAAGACTAGCCATAGTTTTGAAACTTTCTGATAGCATGTTTTGTATTTTAACTTTGTTGATTGTGTTTTTTAAAGTTCTTTTGACTAGCTTTGAAGAAGACTATGATTGTATTTAAAGGTTATTAAAGATTTATTTTTGTTTTTGTCGAAAATTGTGTAGTATATTTTCAGGAATATACAATATCTATTTGTCATAAGGAAGCAAAAAAAAACAATTGCTATCATAATATAAAAATAGTAAAGTTCCTAAATGTTTGGATCTTGTAGTGAAGCCTCCAGATTGCCCCCAGAAGTGATTAATTGCTTGAAAGCTTTGAGTGTGGGCCAGACTTCAAATTGGGGTCTCACTATCTATGAGCAAGGGACTAAAACATGGGGACTTGATGTGTTTTAGCCCTCAGCTCTTTACCTCAATGTTGCATTGAACCTACTGACGAATATTGTTTTTAAAAACACAAAGAAAAAATAATGGGGCAAGTGATAATGTGCATCCCTGGCAGTCTTTTTACCTAGTGAATGAATAATGTGTACTAGTATAGTGTTTGCCAAAATTATATCCCTACTTTTTATTATATTTTTGTCAGAAGCTTGTACTCCTAAATTAAATATCATTTCGTGAAATGAAATTGAATTTCCTAGGTAGCATTTCCATAAATTTGTTTTTAATAAAATATTTCAGATTTTTAATTGTTTAAATTCTTTTCATTCTGTTTTGTTTTGCTGAAATATTTAATCATATGGATATCTCAAGTAAGGACTCAACTATAATCTGTTTAGAAAGTTGATGTTCAGTGTATTGATAATTTTAATTTCCAGTGTTATTGCTGTTCCTCACACTTCGTTTTCTGTTGGAGACATAATAACATTACATCTGATGAAACGAAAAAGAGGATCATTGATTGCATTACCTGTTAATCAAAGTGAAATTTGCCCAGCTGATAAGTTGTTATCGGTATCAGAGAAACAAGTGGATACGAAATATTCAAAATTACTTTTAGCTTCATCACAGGAGGTAAATATATATTTCATTTAAAGTGATTCAGGCCTGCACAACTTTTGAGTAATTTCTCTGATATTAAAGAATTGAGAAAATTGTTAGTAAAATCACAGGTATGGAAAAAGTCTTTTGCTCATACACAAGGAAATTCATCTACTCTCTTTGTTGTTTTCAACTACTGGTCTTTAGACCAAGAACAAAAGACTATTCTTTTTATTGTCACTAAGAATTGTACGGTTTGATTGTGCAATATACTTGTTTGTGCAACTTGATGATGGAACTTCTCTAAAATGAAACAATTTTTTAATGTCTTGATAATTTAATAAGTGAAGAGAAGGATCATCTTGATCCTTCTCTTCACTTACCTTAAGTAATTATTACTTAAGTAACCTTAAGTAATTATTACTTAAGTAACCTTAAGTAATTATTAAACAATTGCTTGATAGGATTTGGATTATTGGTTGGACTCATTGAAATTACCTATTGAAGACTTTTAACCCTTTCAATCCCAATTTTTTTATGATCAAGAAATAAAATATTTGAAGTATAAAATTGATAAAAGTTAACATCAGAAGACCTAAAAAGTTTTCAATAGTTTTCCCACATTAGTTTATTTTTTATGAGATGTTGAGATATGGCTACAGTGCACCTAGGGAACTTAATAGTATTTTATATTGCTCGAGAATTATTGCAGTAAAATTTGACTTTATTATGTCAATTATAAAACCAGTTCTTTATTTGTGTAAGAAAATAACATTTTATTCCTGATAAAGCCACCTGGGCAAGTCTTTCAAAGACCTTTTGCTAAGACTTACAAACAAACACAAGAATTGAGACAACAAAAATAAATTTTTTTAAAACTGACCATACATCACAATTGGATGTAATTGTTTGCCAGATTCTTTACCCTCCTTTAATTGTATAGTGATAGTCTATTTAACCTGAAGATTGCATATCCATAAATCTATAAAATTATCTGGTTCAATATTTTTGTTAAATACCTAAAATTTCTTCATTAGAGTTATTTTTACTTTTACTCATAATTTGGCACATATTGACAAAACATATTGTTGGTACAAATTTTTTATGAATATATTGTATTGTACAGAACGTACTGTTCTAATAATTTTCTTATATCCCTCTTATTTTGGTTACCTAAGGCTTGGATTTACAGATATTCCACTTGAGCAAATGCGAAACTTGATTCCATGAATATCTGAGTGTTAATCATTTAACAATGCCAAGCATTTGTCCACAATAACATTTTTCAAGCATGATAAAGTGAAACTAGAGCGCCGCCGTGAGGTAGGATGGCTGAAAAGAACTATTCTCCCGCTTTGGCCAGAGGTCAAAAAAGTAACCGTTCTTCAGCACGCTCTAGCGCCTAAACTGTTTATCATAAATTTTATGTTTATGAATTTGTAGGAAATTTTATCTACTTTAATTTTGTAAATGACAATTGTTTCGATAGAATGCATAGTTTTGAAGATATAAGTGAAAAACTAAAAAAGGGGCGATGATTTTTTTTTCTTTTCTTTTTTTTTTCTTCGATTTTCTCTGTGAAGTTGACCTATTTTTGAGGTGGCAAACATCAAATTTGAATTCAGCACCCTCAAAAACATATAGAACTGTTGAGAAAAAAACTTCCGGAAGTTTTTCCTGTATTGGGCCTTTTTGAGCACCATTTGACTGGACTAATATGATGGGATCTGTTGTTAAACGATTCGAATAAGTATCGCAGAATTGCATAGAAATCATATGGGTTAAAATAATATTCAAGTGATAAAATTAGTTCAAGAAGGTGATGTAGCCATATTGTAACAGTGGATGTAGCCAAAGGATATGTTGCCAAAGAAAGTACATGAAATATAATACTACCAAGACTACTTGAATACTTGCTATGAATTGAGAAAATATGATTTATTAAATATTGTTAGGGATCTTTGTTAAGCAGTGTACTTGAAGATATTGACTATTTTGTAATGACTGTACTTATTGTTCAAGAATTCCTGAAAGTATTTAATTTAAATTTTTTTCAAAAATAGTAAATACATATTATCTGTGGCATTAAACATTAGTGAAAAGACTGTTTTTCAATTACTGATCAAAAAGAATTAAACAGCTTTAAACATTAGTACATTCATATTATGAAGTTTCATGTCTGAGTATAACACCAAGGGATAAGACAATTTTTTAAACATTCATTTTTTAATTATTTGTGCTTTGTAACATACTTCCTGCCACATACTATTTACTGTGTGAACTTGGCAATGAAGAACCAAGAGTGGAGTGATGAAGCTACGAAATTTCAAAGGCTGCATTTTGATTTTTTACTGATGCCTCAAATTGCCAAAAAAGTTTTTTAATATTGCTTCTTAGTAAAAAAAATCAGTGCCCTTTCAATATTTTTAAAGGCAATGATACACTGATACTTTGTGGCTTGTCAATCCTTCATTGTGTAGATCTGCGATGATATTTATATGACATAAATAATTTCTTTCGTCTGGTCATTGTGATTAATGAAATATTGCTCATTCTCTAGGTGTTTTCTATTATCGATAAAGAAATGCAGGAATTAACTGCACAGTTGGAAGAAGTAAAAGGATGTCCAGAAGCATGCTTTGTTGAACAAGCTTTAGAACTGTTGAAAGAGAGAGCAGCTATTTGTCGGGGTGAGCAAGTTCTATTTCAGCAGAATGACCCTGTTTTGTCAGCCTCAGAAATGTCAGCTGGTGACTCTGAAATGGTTAGTTGATATTAAATTCTCTAACGATTCCTTTGGTTAAATATTGATCTCAGATGTTTTCATTTCAATTAGTTTCTTTATTTTCTTTTAGTTTCCTATGTGTGAACCTTTGGAAGACGGAAACAATGTTGCATTGGATGCGAGTTGTGAAAATGTGGGACATTTTGTTAATCATCCCCTTGTAAATGATATCAACCAGAATTTCACTGATAAATATGATGACATTGGTACAATTAATCATCAACGTTATGAAAGTGTGAGTAGTGAAGGGGTAGAAAGTGAGGACGGTGCAATCACTGTTGAAGATATTGAATTACCTAATACAGACCAAATGGCATCTGCAATTGAAGGATCATCACCTAAAGATTTCTACTTTTACCAAGGTTTGTGGTGTGTGTATTTTGCTTTTGTGTATGTATCTGTGTGTGTTGTATATGTTTATATAAGTGTTAAAAATCTAAACTTGCATCAGTAACGCTCTTACAAGAGAAATATATCAACAGAGCTTGATTGCTTCAATTTCAAACAGGTTGTGACCGTCTTCATTGTCTGATTGATATGTAGCAAGTGATCACTGGGTTAAAGTAACATCAAACAGCACATTGTTACACCTGTAAAGAAAAGTTAGTTGTCACACTCTAAAAGTTCAATTGAATTTATGGCATACATACCTAATATTCAGTGACTTGCGTAGAATTAAGAAGAAATTATGTATGTCTGGTTACGGCCAAAATTTGGTGGATTAAAACGTAATTTGATCTTAGAAGAGAGAGTTTTTGCATGTATACAGTTTTGGATGTTCCTTCAAACTTGATCCACATGAAAATTCCCAGTTCATGCTGGTTACCTTGCAATTTTTTAACATAATTCTAGATTTCATTGATGAACGCTATTGGCCAGAACTGGTAGGAGATGTTGTGCAGACTGAAGTAGCGTTCTTTTTAAACATTTATGTTCCCAAAAAAAGATTTTGAAAACCTTTCGATGATGTAAATAAATACATGGCCATGTGAGGAAAAAGGTTTGCTAGCTTAATTTACAATTGTGTGCATTACATGCCCAAAGTGTGTGTCATTCAGGGAATCCAGGAAAAGCAAGGAAATTGAAATTGTTGTGGAGAGAATATGGATTTATGTTATTTTCTGACCTTCTCTTTTTAACTGTCTAGCCTACTGCTTACTGAGTGTAGAGAAATCGTTGTAATGTTCTGAGAAAAAACAGCAAATTTTTTACAGAAAACTCTTATTGTCCTCCCCTAATGGTGAGAAAGTGGATAAATCTTATTCCTAACACTGTAGTAAATTACTTCCTCTAGCACGTAGTCAGAATCCATGTTTTGTGGCTCCTTAATTCTGAACTAGTGGTGCTACAGAATGGCACAGACTTTCCCGTATTAGTTTTCTATTTTCTAGGGTCTTCGCTAGCTATTCGGAATTGCCACATACTCTTTCTTGCCAGCTACCATCAATCATCGCCAAAAGTACATTTTTTTGTCATTTTCTTAATTTTTGGTTTCCTATTGGTAGAACAGAAACATTAATTTTAGAACATTAAAGAATACAAAAACCTAGCCGTAAATGGCAATTTTCTTTTAAAAATTATGTGCTGTTTAAGAGAAAATTTCGTTTTAGCACTACTAAAAATGCGAAATTTGAAGCTAATTTTCACAGAAAATTTTTGAGTTTTTAAAATACTTTATTTGAAGTTATTTGAAGCACTTACACTCACAAATATAATAATGTTTACAAATTGCGGATAATGTGCATATTAAAGATATGAGAAATCTTTCAAAAAATTTACATTTATATAATTTTTGAAAAAAACAAAAAAATAACTCAAAATAAACTTTACGCTATACTAAAGAGTGTAATTAGCACTATCCATTACAAAAGTTTCAAGAAAAAAGTTGCAGCCATATACGTTTGAGCATTTCTGAAAATGCCGAAATTTGAGCTACTTTTCACAGAAAACGGTAGTGTTTTCGAGAAACTTTACTTGACACTATTTAAAGCATATATACTCGTAAATATTATAATGTGAAAAAATTGCTGATAATGTAAATATTAACAACATGAGAGACAAGTAAAAAAATTTACATTTTTGTAATTTTTGAAAAAATCAACCGATAGAAAAATATGGCTTTTATGTCATTGATAGAGTATATTTACCACTATCCCTACAAAAAGTTTAAAGAAAAAATTAGGAGCCGTTTTTGAGAAAATCTTGTTTTTGTAATTTTTTAAAATTGCACATATTGCACGCAATATTGCACGAAAACTACCAAAATTGTGAAAAACATTTACATGACCTTTATTAAAGAACTCAATATGCAGAACAAATTTTATTTGAAGAAAAAATCTCTATCTTCAATTTTGTAGTTGGAGAAAGACTCCGAAAAAAATTCAAACTTTCACAATTTTCGAAAATTCAGAGCTGTACGTGAAAATCGGACCCATGCCATGTTAAAAAGTGTATTTTACTCTATTCATACAAGAAATTTAAAGAAAAAATTTGGAGCCGTTTTTGAGAAAATTTTGAAAATCCCCGGGTGGCTTCATATAAAGTACCCTCAAATTTTGAAGAATCTTTTTCAAAATCTCAAAGCTTCGACTAGAATCAGATCGATCAGGGAATATCCATTTTGGAAGAAATCGTACGTATGGTTTAGGCTGCTAGCAGTGTTCACAGACGGACGACGACGTTTTCCTTTCAATTGGGTTTTCGGTATCGAGGACCTAGAAAACAGGGTTTCTGGCTACACCATGTGTTAGGGGATTTTTTTTTTTCTTAATTTAGCAACTGGTTTTATCCACTTATTCGTTTTCACGGCCCGGCAATTAATTTTTTTCCGCCGAAAATTGACCATTTTTTTCGCGCAGCATTACATAACTTTCCCTATACTA
Organism: Acheta domesticus; assembly: GCA_031308135.1. Classification (NCBI taxonomy): domain Eukaryota; kingdom Metazoa; phylum Arthropoda; class Insecta; order Orthoptera; family Gryllidae; genus Acheta; species Acheta domesticus. The sequence goes on from JAHLJT010009355.1 coordinate 68,494,030, forward strand.
CGTATATCACTCCGTGTATACGTACGTATACGGGAAAGTAAAAATCAATTGACACCAAAACTTTTTGTCTGTATGTTTGTGAACAATATAAATGGGTAACCATATGCATGATTTCTGCCAAAATTTATGCTCCTCAATCGATCTTGCAGTCTGATGTTGTGGCCTGTTGAATTTGAAACTGATTTTTATTTTATTTTATTTTTACATGAGGTGTCTGTTACATTTTAAAATTTTTCTTAAAAATGGCTCCAAATTTTTTATTTTAATTTTCTTCCTTTCATATAGCAAAAGATGCTTGAAGATCTCCTCAAACTCAAAGAAGTCTTACTAAGTAAATCAGGAAGTCGCTTTAGGTTGCATTTCGTTGAGCTTTCCGAATTTTTGAAAATTGCATATGTTAAAAATTTTTCCACATCTTCTTACAACTTCAATATTGAAGATACCGGTTTTCCTAATGTAATATGTACCAAAGATCTTCTAATGAGGTCATGTTCAAATTTTCAAAAACATGAGTAGTTTTTGCATGAAACCTAGACAATTGAAACATTGCCCGTAACAAAGTTGTAAGCGACCTTGTTATATTCTAATATTTACAGGAGAGGCTAAAATCTTATGGGTAGATCCATATTAGGTAATGGTCAAGCCCGAATATTCACATAAAACATAGCCATAGTGCTTTTGAAAAATTCCTGTGGGTAAATATCATAACATTTCACATTGTTTCTACAGAAAACAGCAAATTAAAAATTGTCAGTGTTCTTATGACCCAAGCTTCGATTTTTAAACAATTGTTTTTTCAAAAGCTCCACATTAAAAAAAAATGACAATCATCTGTAGCAAAGAACCATAAAGTGGTGCTGGTCTTATTTTCAGCAAACTGTATTTTAGATTTGTTTGAACTCGTTACTTTTGCAAAAAAATAATATTGGAAAAGTACAGTATTAATGATAGACATTTTTTAAAAAAAATATGAGTAGTTTAATATGATTTTTGTAAATCTTCAAAATTTGTAAAATTGAATTTCCCACTCTTATTTACTAGTCTTTCACAGGATATCAAATTTGCAACACCGTGCTGAGACTCAGCAGTTTGAAGTTCTGAGAATTTCTTTTCATTGTTGGGAGATGTTTATGGGTGTATGAAACAGAGTTTTTAATCATCGAATTTGTGTTGATATTAACTTTGAGAAAATTTGTTTTTGCACCTGATGTTCTGCAACGAGTTTTACAAGTGATACGTGTTAATGTGGACAGAAAATGCAGTTTTGTAATATTATGTAGCTACTGCTAAATGCAAGAATGTATGTGCTGTTGTATCTGCAATTCCTGGATTACAATAAACATCTTATTTAAATAGTAACAGTATTTTCAAATGTCACTTAGTGCATTAATGCATTGTCAACCATAGATTTTAATTACAATCCTGGATTTGGTTTATGATATTTCTATTCAGTTTTTTCTCTAAACATCCTTTGATTACTACACAGATAGATTAATAGTGAAACTTTTTTTAATTGGAGGGTAAGGAATGTTTTATGTATTTGGTTTAATACAAGTTAATTGAATTGCAGCTGCAGATGGTCAACATGTTTACCTCCATGCTCTGAATATTCGTATGCTTGTGCACTTTTATGGCGGTCTGAAAAATTGTCCTTTGATCTTGACTGGTCAAATCGTAGAAAAAGAAACTGGTTCTATGACTGAAGAGTTACGACAGAGACTTCGTTATTTGCAACACCTTCCGATTACATGTCAGTTTGAAGTAGTGGAATTACAATTGAGGCCTCCAATTGTGAATAGAGAGACCATAGATTATTTTCAAGGTATGTAAAGTTTCTTGTATTTGGTAATGATGCCATGCTGTAATCTTCTTGGCTTATGAATTTCATAGCAAACTTTCACCAAAATATTCTCTAGCTATGAAAGTGGCTATCCCACTAGAAATTGCATATTTCTTTCTTTGTGTGGTGTTTGTGTGTGGTTATCTTGTAGTTAATTGTTGACATTTGTTTGAAATAGATCAGCTGGAAATCCGTAAACGACGGCGCCTCCGAAGAGCTCGTGATGAACGTAGGCGAGAAAAGCGCATAAATGAACAGGAGAATAAACACTGGGGCAGGTTTCCTGCTCCTCACATTTCTATTGATTCACATTTTCAGTTTCCTTCATGTGGTGTGGAGGTGGAAAATGTTGGGTATGGATTTTCTTTGTTTCTTTGCAAAAATGCCCATATCAGACATTCAGATTTAAATGCAACTTCAGAACCAGAGAAGGCTTCATTCAATATGCTGAATTTGAATTGATTTTTATTTTCGAAAGAAGTGCTAAGGACAAAAATAATAGACTCCACAGGTCAACAGGTGGCCATTTCTGAGGTATAGAGACTTCTGACCAGTACAGCATGTGTGCGCCCTCTGCTCAACAGAAACCATTGACAGCTGCAGCTCCTCAATGACTGCTTTCAAAAGCAATACAGGACAAACACCTGTAGGTGTTTTCACACCACTGCACATGCAGGTGGCCTTGATGTACTATTTCTGCCTCTGCTTCCATATATAAAAAAAAAAAGAGAGAGAGAGAGAGAGAAGGAAGTTTTAGTAATACACTTTCTTTGTTAACCTATGGACTAATAAAGTTGCATAAAATCTGAACCTCTTATCCTAAGTGCCTTGCATTTGATAAATCTATAAATTGTAATATATAATAGTAAATTAAAAATAATTCTAAATCTATCATTTGAAGGTCAAATATTCCTGCACCTACACCATCTAGTTCAGGGAGCAGCCCAGCTCATTCATATGATGCATTTTCTTCAGTATCTTCAGCTTTGGAAAATGTCTCTATTGATGAAAACCCACTTCCAGAATTTTCAACCAGCCCAGAAATCAAAAATAGTGGTGCTTCATCTGGACCTTCATTTGCACAGGTGGAGTGGGGATTGATTATTCTTAGCATTTTTTGTGTATTGATGGCTAAATTTTAACACCATTTATTTCAAAAAAGGATTGCAGTCTCCATTATAAGCAAATGAAAAAGTGACCAATTTCAATAATATTAACAAATTTCCAGTTAATTTCTGTGATAGAGGTCATTAGAATTTGGTCGATCTTATCTTTTAGGTGACATTATTATCTCAAAATTTTGAGACAAATTTAGCCATCAATGTGCTGATTGCAAGTAATTTATTGAACTTAATCAAGATTGATTCTGTTCTGATGTGTTACGAGAACATAATGTGAACATCGTAAGTCAGATTTAAGATGTTTTAGATGAGATCTAATTGTCAGAAATCAGATAATTGTCTCTTGAATAATTAAGTGGGTCCAGCCTCTTAGTTTTTTGATTCTCTGGCAGTCGGTATGAAATTGTTCCATGAAACATGCTTTAAAGTCACACAAGAATACAGGGAAACCTGGATTAAGTGATCACTGTTGGTTCCAAGAAACATTAATCTTTACTTACTTATTTCCTACGCTCACTATAACCAAATCTTCTTATGCTTATTTGTAATATAAGTCAAACGGGACCAGTGACTTAGGTCTGAGGTCACTATAAGCGGATTCGACTGTATTGTTTTATTTCTTCTCTTTGGAATGATAATTGTGAATTCTGTTTGTAGTACTACTTAACTCAGTTCTACTGCAATTGTTCGTCATTTTTTTATTTCTTTTTTAAAGAGGATTGCGATATCCAGGGACCTAACCAATCTTTCTACTTTTCCGTATATACGTAGTGTAGGGAAAGTTGTGTAAAGCTGCGGAAAATCGATTTCAAGGTTTTAACGGAAATACATGTTTTGGGGTCCTTGATACCGAAAAAGGTTCTTTCTCTTCTTTCTTTCTTTTCTTTCTCTTCTTTCTTTTCTTTCTCTTCTTTTCTTTCTCTTCTTTTCTTTCTCTTCTTTCTTTCTCTCTCTCTCTTTCTTTTTTTCTTTCTCTTTTTCTTTCTTTCTTTTTCTCATATTCTTTCTTTCTTTCTTTCCTTTTTTTTCAAAACGTCCTTCTGTCTATGAACAACAGTAGCGCCTAAACCATATGTGCGATTTATTCCAAAATGGATATTACCCAGTCAATCTGCGTCCACTCAAAGCTTTGAGATTTTTAAAAAGGTTCTATAAAATTTGGGGGTATTTTACATGAAGCCCCCCCAGACTTTTTCGAAATTTTCTCAAAAACAGCTCCAAATTTTTTCTTTAAATTTCTTGTAAGGATAAAGTAAAATACACTTATTAAGGTGGCATAACTCTGATTTTTCGAAAATTGCAAAAGTTTGCATTTTTTCTGCATCTTCTTACATCTACAAAATCGAAGATTCTCATTCTTTAAAGTCATGTACATTTTTTTGAAAATTTTATTACTTTTTGCGCAATATTTGCGCAATTTCAAAATGAAAATTTTTCAAAAACTGAATTTTTCTTCATCAAAGACTCAAAATTTTTCTTTGAAAGAGAGCTTCAACTTTTGCATTTTTAGTAGTGCTTAAACACCATTTTCTTTAAAACAGCTCCAAATTTTGTAAAGAAAATTGCCATTTAGAATGATGTCCTAGTGTTCATTAATATTTTAAAATTAATATTTCTGTTCTACCATTAGGAAACCGAAAAAAAAAAAAAAAAAAAAAAAAAAAAAAGAAAAGGTACTTTGGGTAGATATAGATGACAGCTGGCAAGAGTATGTGGCAGTTCCGAATAGGTAGCCTAGATCCAAGGAAATAGAAAGCTTTCCTGGGAAAATCTGGGCCATTCTGTAGCACCACTAGTTTCATTAAAAGATAGATCCAACATTCACGGATTTGATATTCCCGGTGCTTTACGGGCACCTAACTCTTGCGAATGTTGAGGGATTACTGTATTACAATTTTTTAAGAAGTTGGGATTCGAAGTATAACAATGAAATTTTGTTGTCTGAAGTAGTATATATCTAAAAAGTGTTTATTATTAAATACAACTTTTTGTGCAAATTGTTTATTGTATTTTTAATGTTCAACTTTACTAAGGTACACTTTTCTGGATAAAACAATTGCATTTTAAATTTGAGACTGCAGAACAGCTCTTGTAATGTAAATAAACAAATGAATGTAAGGAAATTGTTAGGTAGTTATATAGCATTAATTATATTTGGTTAAGTAGTAATTTAACCGAAATGTAATGAATATTCATTAATAATTGTATGCAAAAAACTTTTAATTTAAAAGTTTGCCGTGATGAATCTAAACAATATTTGAAAAAATTCTTTCATACAAATTATTTTTGTTTGTTACTGCAACTATATACAAAATTTTAAAACTTTCTATAGAATAAGTTTTTGAGGAAATGGTACCTTTATCTTATAAAATGAAAGTTACAGAAAATTGCTTGCAAACATTGAAAATTTGTTTCTGGGACAGTACAATTGGAACTTTTAAAATTTTACCGTTATTACTTCATAGAGTTTATCATTTTTTTTACACAATAACAATATTTACTTGTGGCTTCAGAAATAATTTACAAGTCTATTATTCTAAAACCATTGTCAACATTTTGTTCTCCACCTTCATTTCACAGACCTACTTAAAGTTTAAATCTTGATGGTGTGCTGGGATTTTATTAAAATTTTGAAGGTCTGCCTGCAACATGAAAGACGCAAAGACTCGGAAGAGTGTACTAAAAACTATGAGGAATAACATGAACATAAAAACAAAAAGTCAATTTTTTGTCCCCTTAAATATTTTGAATCATTATTCATTATACGAATATGTCATGTGCTGTATATTGTAAGAAAATTGTTGCAAGATTGATGAAAAAAAACGTTCTTTTTGGAAGGAAACAAATGAAGCAAAATATTGTTTTAGAAAAGAAACGAATTCTTGCAGTATATGATCAATTTGATAACTTCCCATGTATACAAATGTTTTAATTTGTGAATAATATGCAGTGAACTGCAGCAAAGGCTGTTATTTTTATTAGTCTTTAATTTCATTTTTATTTTGTGTCAAAAATGATACTGCTGTTTGAGTGAGTTGGTAGATGTTGAATATCTTTACAATATTGAGTGTGTATTGTTTTAAAGCTCAATTTTTTCTTTAGACAGAATAAAAAATCTTGTAAAGAATGTTTATTATTGCTTTTCATAACATTCAGTATCTGGATAGTTCTTTAAAAATTAATATTATGGGTTAAATTGTTTAATGGGACAAAATATAATTTCTTAGTGTAGAAAACAATAAGTTATTTTTTTCAACAGATGCTTCGCAGTGGAAAAAGCAAATGGCCTTCTGTCAGTGAGAAGAAAAAACATAAAGAGCAACACATACTTGGACAAAAGCAGTATGCAAGTCCAGATAGTGATCCAGAATATGAAGGATATACTCCTTTGAAACAGAGCTTTGGTGATGCTATTGCTGAAGCAATGGAAAGAGCAGCAGCGATGGCTGCTGCATCTACATCAGCAAAAGATGAGATGCAAGGTATACCCTATGTTATTAATGGAGTCATAAAACTTTTCCGACTTGCTAAGTTCCATGATAAATCTCGATTTAAAACACATTGTGGATGAGAGGATCCGTATGTTTATTATTTGCATATTTCAAGAGAGACAATATTCACTGCTGATGCCAGAGCAGTACCCTAACAAACAGGCCACAGACCATGCGTGGTCTTTCCTTCCTCTTCCTTGTCCTATCCTTACCCCCTTACACGCACACACATACTTACACGTACATGCACTACACTATCACACATGCCGGGAGACCAGTCGGGGCTTAGAGCTTGTCCCAGCTGGGGCGGTGCCCTGCTGGTGGGAGATATCTGGTTGACAGAAAACCCGGCTAGTCGTTGGTAGGCTGGTGCCAGACTTTGACATCCAGCGGGGAAAGATCACTGGCACCTCCCAAAGAAAAACATATACTACACTTACAGGAGGAATACCCTCTATAGTTGATGCACCCGGAATCAGGAACAATCAATCAATCGAGCACGTTCATGATTAACCCCTTCTTCTTTGGTGCCTCATGAACACGATTCTACCAGTTAATTATAGACTCACTCGGATGAAGCTTTATGGAAGTGGAGTTGAAAAAGGGAATTCCTGGTGACAATTTTCCACTCCATAGACAATCCATAGCCTTTCTCCAATACCACTGACACCCCCACCCACACACCATTCTACTATATTCCTTCCAATGGTTCCCGTCTCTGACGTTACAGTACAGTTAAAGCTTCCTTTGAGTCGAATCATACATAATCTAATCAATTATGATAAATTAATGATGAATATATAATTCATCACAAAGAAATAAGGTGGGTATTTATTTTCTCTGTATTGAATACTTGCTTCCTAATACTTTAATTTATAGAAAAATGATAAGTTTAAACTAATTGTTTTTTTTTTCTTTCCTTGGTTTGTAGACTTAAAAAATTAATATTGTGTAATTAATGATTTTCTAATTTTGAAAAAATAAAAAATATCTATTCCTGTAGATGATGACAAAACGTTGTACATATTTATATATTTCACTTCATATTTTTTAAGTACAATTTCTACTAGTTTTGAAAATATTAAAATAAAAATATAACTGTCTATAGAAAATAAGGGTCTGTATTTTATTGAAATTAAATCTAATAGAAAGTTCAAAATAAAATTAAAACATAACACAGCTGTTTTGAATAATGTGAGAAATTATGCAGTGTTGTAGCATAAGGTCTCATAAGTTTCCATCTTTGGTACAAATTATAATTTTAATTTTGGAATTTGGTGAAATGATTTACATTTATGGATGTTGCATGCATTACTTCTTCACATATCTGTGCAGAACAGATATAAATCTGTATATAAATCTGAAAGTGTGTCTTTTTTGCAGATGATCCTGGAAGTTCTGGAAAGAAGAAAAAGAAGCAAAAGCAGAAACTTTTGTTTGCTACTGGTATGGCATGTATCAGTAAATAATTTGTTGGCCTGTAGTTTTATGTCTGCCACAATAATCAATAGCCATGCTACTCAACCCTAACTATTCAAACAGTTCATAGATGTTTTACCAAATAATTTCTGCTAATGAATTATTTCAGAATTAATTCTATAAAGTGTTTTGCAGCAAACATTTGAAGAAACATTTCATTTCTCAGCTAATTTTTAATTTTATTGCTGCTATAATTTGAAACGGTAAATTAGAATATTTTTCCAGTGTTTATAAGCTGTAAAGTCAACTGCATTTGTGTTATTGCTGCAAAGAATGAGGTTGCCTACGGTGGAGTGTTACATGTTGTGAAGGTGGTGTTATTGTTTTCTCTGTTGAACCATCTATTCCACATCGAAAATTTCTTAGGAGTTGCGATAATCTTCCATAAAGTCTCCCTGAAATCCTTGTGAAAGTAAAAGAATTTCTTCCTTGCAGTTCAGAAGATATATTTGCTCTGGCACTAAGTGTTTTTCTTGCTGTCTGGATATTTCAAAAAATTAATATAATTTAATCTGTGATGTCAACAAAGATTAATATTTGAAGTCTTTATGTTGTTCTGCAAGTGCAAAACAATTTAATCATTCTTTTTGTTTGTCTACTGGGGACTAAGTACAATAAATGTTTCTTTTGTTTTGTTTAATTCAGTACTCCACATGCTGATTGTCATTAAAACAAGGATAAAATAAATGAATGAACTATTTAGTTTCTTTGTTACTGGTAAATTTAGTTCTGAAATTCAACCAAATTCCCGAATGCCTTTTAAGGCAGTGCAACAATGACACTGGTCAACACTCTTTTTCTTGCCAAACAATTTAAAGACATTTTACGGTATGTCTAATGCACAGATTCCAAATATGGCAGTGGTCTTGGTAGATTGGCTCCAGTTTTTGAGATAATGGAAATTGTATTGAAGAAAATTATTTAATTTTATTGGGTACAGGCTATTCATAAAATTGCATAAAACTTGAACTAAATGTAATTAGATATGCCTATTTATACAAAAATTAAAATCTTGAAATATTTAATATTAATGTAGTCAATATATTTACATTTAAGGCAAAGAATCACTAAACATTGTATGATATCCTTTTATGCAGGACATCAGGGCAATCACGTTGATGGCCCCAGTAGTAGTCTGCCCTTGTGTCTATCCCATCTGCCCCGATATCTAACTTCCATTACCGTTATTTCTTGATGGAATTGCTTGCTTTGTTCCTCACACATATTGCCAAGATTTTCTGGAAATTTGTCTAGATGGCTTTGGAGATAGTGTACCTTAATGCTCATAATTGCACCCCAATAAGTTTAAAAGCAAGTCTGGCACCACTTTTGGATAATTTTCTGCTTTACGATTACCCAAAAAGTTCTTATCAACTATAACAAAGCTTGTACCAATAACCAGTAAAGTGTTATTTTCGCTTCCAGTGTCATGCATTTCTTTTCTTTTAGACAGGATGCTAAAAGTTCAGCTGCTTTGTTTGGAAAACTGAGATCACATATTAAATCACTGCACTTATCTTGGGAGAAATGCTCTTATGTAACAACACTTCCATCGTATTCACTGCCACTGCTAACTCTTTAATTGCGCCCCAGAATCTGTATATCCTCACTATGAATTACAGGACTTGCAGTGTGTGTGGTGAACACTGGTATGGGAACATAAGGTCCATGTGGCACAGCTTTGCTTTGCAAATGCTTTGCAGATTCCAAATCAGGGTACTCCCTGTTCTTTTTCTTGTAACGATTGAAGACTTTTACGTTTACAGAACAAAAATAACTATCATGATTTTAGGGCTCTCACCATACCATTAATAAACCAGACTTTAAACTCTTCAGTTTTCCTCTGACGGAGACACTCCACACAAGTTTTGGATACCACATCAGGAGCCCACGACTTATTTTGATCACCCAGTTTTATATCAAAATGTGTTTCGTATATTTTTCTACGAAGTTTGTAATATTTCTTTTCTGTTTTTGTAAAGTAAATTCCCCACTAATGTAGTCAAACACAGTAAAGTTGTTTAAATGAGATCTTCCTGAAGAACTCATTGTTTTGTAACAAAAAAAAATGTATTAATAAAACTAAGCTCAATTAAAGTATCCTGAAAATAATGCGATATTCAATGTTTAAAAGAAAAAAAAACAACAGTGTTTGAATAAAGATAGATATTTGCATTAGATGCTGTGAGTTTTGTGATAGTATCATTCATTAGAATGTTTATAGCACAAATACTAAAGCCAATTCAGTGAAACTAATGACATATCTGGATTCAGCGTGCCCATGTATCTGGATTTACTGTAAATTCATTGCAAAATCATGGGCAATTGAAAAAACTTTGTTTTTTTGTTGTTGAGCAGTGTAATAAGCAATATTCTTTGACATGCATATTATCTTGTGCTGATTGACAAGGAATATTCCTGCTCTATATCTAATATAAAATAATTAAATATTGATATTGATTGAGTAATAAGATATCTTAAAATCTTTCTTTTGGGCGATGTTAAAGTTTTAAAATCAGTTTTTTCTTACCACTTGTACAAAAAATAACAATTAGTGCAAGCACTATTCCCTAGAAACAAGAATCCCCCAGTTCCATGAAACGTTAAGTTGTGCATGGTCAGATTGCCTGCCTAGCTTTGTTCTGCACACACGCACTCTCACTCTCCCACTTGCACACACTCACATTCACACACGCTCTCACACTCGCGCGCGCGCACACACACACACACACTTGTTTACATACAGGCATGGTGGCTAGAGGTAGGCAGCAATTCCCTCACCTCTTGCTGCAAGATCACTTGATGCCAGCACAGAAATATCATGTATCAACTTGAGAACAACCATAATTTCAAAATTCATCTATTTGTGTACAATGGATTGGTAGTGTACCGATTTATGTCCCCAATTACAATGTGGATACATTGTGGTGACAATTGTAGATTCAAACTAATCTTAACAACATAAAAAACCATAACAATAACTAGCAATAACTGCAGTTATATATATAAAGAACCAATTGAGAAAAACTATGAAGGAATTGTACATTGGAACATTAAGGTGTTCTTTTTCTTTTCTCCAGCACTGGCATTCAGTATTACAAGGCAGTTGAAAGGCCTCTCATGAACTAATATAAAAATAGTTTTTAATGTATATCTTCTTCATTATTTCAATTTTTGACAGGCAAAATGCATTTTCAATTATGAAAGTTATCGAATGTGACTGAAAATGCAAATTTATGACCAATGCAGAGATTATTATTATTATTATTATTATTATTTTCTTTTCTTTTTTTTTCCTTCTGGAAATTCATATGTGCACGAAACTGCAATTAAATCAGTATATTGTTTTGCACATGAAAAATTTTCTTGCACATTTCCTAAAAAAAATTGTGCTGAGTTATTTTTACTACAAAACACAGAAGAACAATACTGAATGGCAAGAATCAATGTTTAGCGTTGAAGAGAAAAAAAGGTAGGTCACAAGATTAGAGGGAGCGATGTCTTCAGAGCATGTGGAGAGGAGTCTCTGGCGAAGGACCCTTGGTGCTCACCTGGCAGAACAACTTAACCTGAAGATGATATTCCACATCCGCATTAAAAGTAGTAAATGAATAATTTAAAAAGGAAAAGACAAAGTTTACGAATGAGGGTTGTTAATATTCCTTCCAGCCTTGGATTTCTTTTGCTCAATTTGATTTTTCAGTCCAAAAACAATACTAAAGTAGTGGGGGTGGCAGGGGTGGCCCATGTATATGACTTGTTTTGTTTGTAACCTGTACAATTCAAAATAATCATTGTTCTTGCTTGCCTGTTCTAGAATTACTGTATATGTAGTCTTTTAAATTGAAATACCTAAATAAGGGGTGGTGAATTTTCCTCAGCCCTGGGTGGCTGACACCCATACTATGCCACTGACTAAACGTTATGGACTTGGGGATTGGCATGCTATAATATGATATACACTAAAAAAAGTTAAATGAGTAAATTCAATGTGCTCGATTTACTTCAGTTAACATTTCAAGAAAACAGGTAGGTTGTTAAACAGTTCAATCTGTATATGCTGTCTCCCCAATCAGTGTTTTGAGTTCTTTGAGGCAGACTGTGCTTTTCAGGAAACATAAACTGGAACTGGAAAGTACTAAGTACAAGGGTACCCAATTAATTTCATAAAAAAAAACTTACCCCTTCAAATATTAACTAAACAATGCAGTGAACTCATTCATGTAACTAATGAAAAGTATGCCTTATGTTTTCAGTTTAACATTTTGCAGAATTGTTTGATGAAAAACCAGAATTATTCCTTAATGCCCTTCTCAGAACAGGAACAAGTTGTTTATTAATATTGATTTTCTCTCATCTGTGATGAAAAACAATAATAACTGTCAATGGGGCTGATTATCATTGGTAATCATTTAGGAAGAGAGGGTTGTTCTACTTCAGTTGTCAAATTAAGTTCTGAATGTATACACTGATTTACCTAAAATATATAGGCAATTCAGTTCATTCAACTTCTTTCTGCACACTTCCTAACAAGGGAACCATACTTTAAAGGCATTGAAAAAAAAAATTTCTGAACTTACTAAAGTTTGAAGGTATGAAAACTCAATTGGGCAGTCTCAACATAAATTCAAGCAATTGAAAATCAGAAAATTTCATTCTGGAATAAGAATAAATTAGTACTTAAATTCACCTGTTCTAGTTAATGACAATCGAATCTGCAACTATATTTAATAAATGACATCCTACTACCAAGCAAGAATTTTGTATTTTGCAATATCAGCTTAAGTTGATTTGAACTACAGCAGAATAACATGTACATTTTGTTCAAGATTCACATACAATTGTCATATGAGTGTATTTCACATCAGCTAATTTTAAAAACAAGCAATTCAGTTTGCATGTCAAGTTGTTAATTAATGTACAAAACTAATTCTAAATCACATTCTATATTTTTTAATTATAAAACCTTGTTCTAAATGGAACCCTTGGGGAATGTCTGATATTACATGCTTAGATACATCTTGTATTTGACATTTGTCTTATCTGATTGAGGAAGGGTTCACCAATTCACAATTTATAAAATTTGTGGGTGGAAAAAATTGCCTGTATCAACTTAACTGACATTGGTAATATATTAAATACATTTAATTCCTCAATATACTACAAATGTGTTTGAATATTAATATATCTACATCAGTTGTTAGAATTTAAAACTGTCACCAACTTATTAGATTATTAAAATATTGGAGAACTTTGCAAATCCTTCTTCATGTCCTAAGATGATTTCCCACACTGAAAAGATATGTACAAAAAAATGAAGCTTTTTATGGGAACATAGTGGAAGAAAACCATTATAACATATTTTTTTCAGAATTGTTGCTCTTCAAATCACATTCTCTTGAAATGCCTTTTTGCAATTTCACCACTTTCCTCATGGACCATGGTCTGAAAAAACAAAAAGCAATATTTTATCATGATGTTTCTTTTTTAAAAATTGGGATGTATTACAACTGCAAAGTTAAACATCTTGCCAAAAGTACACCATCCTCTGAGAATGTGTATGTTCTTGTAACTTTTGATCCGCTGGGCGTTTCCGACTCTGTCACCAACGAGTCCCCATCCTGAATTGTTTTGCACTGAAACAAATAAATAAAATAAATATTTAATAGTCATTAATTTACTTATCAAGTTTACTACAGGAGACATGCCTTCAGAGCATCACCACTAGGCATCACTTCGTTATACTCTTCTCCCAAGGTAAAGGAGACTTCGTGGGTGCGTAACATTGTAATGGTTTTAAAAGTCCATTTACCCTCTTCACAATTAACTTCCAATAACGGACTTGTCATTTGCATCATTTTCCGGCCAATATATGGGACACCTGCACGAACGTAAATGTTTATAGTGTAACTCAAAATATTTATATGTTCTCTCACCTGTACTTACCAACGGCCCTGAAATATGCATCTAAGTTTTCATTTCTTTCGTGCTGATATTTTCCTTCAATTTGCACCATAATAATTATTTTCTTACGTAAAAAGATAAGTAAAACTTAATGTAACAAGAAGTAGGATTATGTCGTTTTACAGCTGTATTTAGATGCAGCTGTATCTCTGACGCAGCTGCTGCAGCATCCACGTGATTCTCGAAGTTGTCCATAATGGAAATAAGATAACAGAAACAGGATGAAACCTATCAGTATTAAATGTGGAATTCGTGTACTATGTTAAAAATCACATGGACTTGGTATATTTGACTCAGTATATCTGACTTGGAATCGTTCAGAGTACATTACATTCTCCAAGAAACGTGTTTTTAAGAGAATATTACATTAAATTGGCAATAAAAATAAATCGGAAAGGAATAAGCGTTTGAAGGTGCCGTTTCACGTTGAGCCCTCGGCGACTAATTTATACACGAATATAGATTGTTGGTGTTAATCTATAGTTCATACTCCCTTCCCTTCGATTGTCATCAAAGAGATTGCCATAAGAAAAGAAATACAGATAGATGGACCAAAGAGTGTATAACAATAGGCCTAACAATCAAAATACGCCGATAAGTTGCTCCTCGTGATTAGTGTTCCCCAAAATAATGTTGTGCTCTTCAGCATTTAATGCTAACAATATCCAAAATAGTACTCCAATATCACGAATTAAAAAAAAGTCGGGAAGTCGTGACAAAATCGATATGATTCCCACCTACAAAATATCTGTATCGTTTACTATCTTCATAACTTAGTAACTATCTTCATAAACATAACTTCAATGTTTTCTTATTGGAGCAACAGCGGGAAGGTAAATGTTAGATGTAGGAAAAAGAAATAATGATACCATCTTTATCAATATCTAATTGTTTAAAGTATTTCATGCTTGTTTTCGTGCTGAGGTCCTCTATCGAAGATAAGATATGACAATTTCATTTTGTAATGCAACAAACACAATCCATTAGATGCAGAGAATTCTTTTTGAAGATAGGACATGTTTTCGTTCTCTCTTTTGATTTCCTATGGCGTAGTAACACGTCTGTATTATTAAAATAAAGTGCATTGTAAAGTTTTATTTGTAAAGAATAATAAAAAATCCTATCTAATGTTAATGTACTATTTTGTTACTACAATAAGAAACATTTCTGGGAAGACACGTCGTGTTACGTGGACCTATTTTTTGTATCTAGCTACGGACTGACGCCATTTTCTGAGTGGACAAGGGTGCGATACACGAAGTCACGAAGTTCTCCAAAGGAATTTTAAAAGGATTTCGAACGAGAAGAGAAGAATCTACTCTGGTTATCGGGTATGTACGAGCAAAGTGCCTCGTTTGTGCATTTTAAACATCTTTCATGTGTACATTTTGTAAGTATAGTTTCATTGTGCATGTTTTGGGTGTGGTATGATATAGCGGCCTGTCAAACCCGACTGAATTTGTTTACATTGGTTTTCCTCCTAAGTGTATGTACACATATATTAAAATAGAATTAATAGTAGTGATATTTTCATTGATTTGGTGTATGAAACTGACAATACAAATACATAATTGTCGGTGATACAATGGCCCCGATCGATGAGCCAATTTCAGTTTTTTAATTTTTTTTTTTTTTTATTTTTTAAATGTTTGAGGTATGTTACAAAGTTTTCGATTTATTATTAATTTTTTTTGTAGTGTTCATGACTGTTGACGTTACACAATTACGAAGATAATAAGAAATGTGGAAGTACTTCGGAAATCGCACTATTTTCTTGTGTTTATCACCATTTTGTGTTACTTTTGCTTACTTTTATCTTTTACACAATAATGATAATAATGTGTATTATGAAGACATTGATATAATATACCGAGTCAATTTTGTGACAGGTGCACTACTTGAAGATTAAATTCAGAGATAAAACATGTTGAAGTTGTGAAACTTCTCTGACTTTTAGAATGTGTGTTCAAAATGCATGAATGTTGCAAGTATAGTTTAATGATGTTGTATCTTGTTATAGGATCATAATTGCATTCCCGTGACACCATGAGTTATCAGATGCAGCCCCAGCAGGCGAGACCAAGTATGTGCAATTATTAGAAATAAAATTATATGAATACTTTTTGTTGCTTAAAATTAGTCTTAGGGGTTTAATTTTTGTATTTCGTTTATAAAATAATTTCAAAGAAGTCATGATATGTTAAAAATTGTTTCTTTTTTAGTGTCTCATGGAAACTATCAAGGGCCTGGTGATTTGCCAATGAGTTCAGCAAAGGATTCAACTTTATTATGGCAACAAAATTCATATTTAGGAGACTCTGGAATTCATTCTGGAGCAACAACACAGGCACCATCATTAACTGGGAAGGAAGAAGACATGGAATCAGATGGACTGATGTTTGATCTTGATCAAGGTTTCACTCAAGGATTTACTCAAGATCAAGTTGATGGTATGTCTATATTAATATGAACATCTGGAAGTTTTTGAATGAAATATTTTTTGCTTGATTGCAATTACTTTTTAAGTATGTAAGGTCATAAAATTGTAACATTATTTTCTTCAAGTAATTTTGTAGTTGTTTGAGATTAGATTGGAGAAAGTTCTCTCTACAGATGAACATCTATAATTTCATGACACAATACTATCAATCAATAATGTCAAGTATAAGCAAGTTATTAGATGAAATACCGTGATCATGTTGAATTTTGCAAATTACTAATTGCAGATACATTTATGTATGAGCTTCAATGTAATATTTTTTTAGAAAAGGTTTCTCTATTGGTTAAAGTATGACTTGTAATTCAACAATACAGTACTGTACATTTTCTGTGTTAATTAACCTTGTGATGATAGATTTGTGGAGCTTGTGGCATGATGTATAGATTGTGAAATTACAAGGTGACTTACTTATTTTACACATTTGTCATTTGTTTAAGGAATCCAAAACACAAATTTGTAAATTTTCTTATAATTGTAAGGTATGCTTTCAGAAAGAATTCATTCCTGTAATCAGTGCAACATCCAGGATAGAAATGTAATTGTTGTTATAGAAAATAAATTTTCAGAAGACTTTTGCATTGAAATTAGTGGAACTAATTACATTCTATTATCCAGAATTTTTGTTGCCTGAAGTTTGTACTTCAAGTAAATTTTTATGTCAATCTTCTTAATTTCAAAATTCTTAAATTCGGAAGATCATTCATAATATTTAGAGATAAAATGAAATTGATGAATCTTTCTTGCAAGTAAGGCTACATTGGACAAGTAAATAATGCAAAAGTTAAGAAATAGAAACTTATATTATGATTATTGGTTGTCAGAAAGGCCTCTGGCAAGGTGACATGATGATTATGCAGATTTCTATTATTATGAATCAGAGAACAACATAACTTATCTCATTTGAAACCAAAATAAGAAAGAATAGATGAATTTGTTGTGGCAGATTAGATTCACTGTGATCAGTAATGTAACTTCTTGACAGTTAAGGGCCATTTCATTGTTCTGTAGTATCGTGAATTTAATTTAATGAAACATTTTCAGAAATGAATCAACAATTAAGTCAGACTCGTTCCCAGAGAGTTCGAGCTGCTATGTTCCCAGAGACCTTGGAAGAGGGAATTGAAATTCCCTCAACCCAGTTTGATCCAGCTCAACCAACTGCGGTTCAAAGGCTTGCTGAACCAAGTCAGATGCTTAAGCATGCTGTTGTAAACTTGATTAACTATCAGGTGGGCACTCTCTTTTAAAACTATATTCATTGTTTAATTCTAAATATTTTAAGAGGGTCTTTACATCACTTTTGATTGTTTTAACTGAACATACTGTCTCAAAGTTTTAATTTGAAAATGAAATGACTACTTCAGGTGGCTAATATTTGTTGAAAGTAATTTGCAATTTGATATTTTTGACAGGACCATGATTGAGTGCAGTAATTTTTAATTACTACACTCATGTATTGTTTGTTTTCCTATATTTGATAAAGATATTAAATAAAGAATTTTCTATATTATTGAGCAATGTGAATCTAATATATCCTGCGATATATTCAATTCTGTCCCTGGCAGGTATCAGCTGTTGATGTTTTCATCTAATCAGGAGTTTCAATATCACTGTAGCGACATATAAGCTCTCGATTGGATGAAACTGTCAACAGCTGATAGCTACCAGGGACAGAGTTGAATAAATCACACTATAATGTCTGTTGCATAAAATTTAAACATCCATTAACTTTTGTTACAAATAATGTTGGTACTGGTTTCTATTATTAAACACTGTAAAATACAGCAAACAAAGTATGATTTGTTTTTGAGTTTTAAGAAGTTTTTCAGTTTTGTTCATTTAAGATAGGTACAATTAATGCACATACAAAACTTTTAAGTACCATGTTTAATCAAATAAAATTTCTTCCCCAGTTTTTGCCCCCCTAAAAATCTGAAGTAGTGTTTTCTTTTCGCTTGTGTTTTCTTGTTATTTATTTGTACAATTTGATATGCTACACATGTCTGAAGAGCTACACCCCCAAAAACATAATTGAAGTTCCCAATTGAAGATTCCACATCCCAAAAGATCTTTTTTTATGTACTTCGAAGTGCAAAATATAACTAGCGGCCAATGGCCTTAAAACAGTTTTTTAGGCCCTTGGACAGAGTATTTTGAAGTTATGCTCAATTGATGCATCAGAAAACAGATCTCAAGGAACTGCACTCTCTGATTTGGATAAATTTTGTAATAAAAAGTAGAAATAATGATTATATTAAACTCTTGCAGTGTACATCAATGGTATTGATATCTACATAAAGCATAAATAAAATAGATGTTTTCTCCCAATTCATTTGTTGAAAACTAATTTTTATTAATAAAAGCGTAGTTTTGTAGTTGGATAGATTGTGGGGAGCAAATTTCAAGTTACAAAAACAATGATCTTGGGACATTTGGGTAAATACATCAGATGTGTTTTATTCCAGTATCAGATTTTTGGTATTCGTGATTTGCCAAAAATTTCAAAATTATATGAATGTAGATCAGTGCATAGTAATTTTTACATGTAAGTAATATTGACATTTTTTCAAATTACAGTTCATTTAAAGTGAAAATTGCTCTGGAATTTTGATTATGAAAAGTCATAAATGTTAAACTATGTCAGTCAATAGTTTTTTCAAGTCTGTTATTAATTTTATTGATAAGTTCTAAAGGGCAGATACATTACAATGAAAAGACATATTTGAAGCAAGACTAATTCATATAATCTTAAAGAAAGTAGTTGTGTGAATGTTCCTAGACAATTGAATTGAGACCAAATTTTTACTCTGGTCATTGAATAAAAAGTTGAATATTATTATTTATATAATGTAATTCTATTCATACATTTTAATCAAATATGCTGTTATTACACTGTTACTGCTAAATTAATAAAACTGTTTGATTGTTTGAAAATGAGCAAATGTCTATTTCCTGTTTTCACAAGTGAACCTTTCAATTATTTTCCTATATAATATATATGTTTATGATAACCTTTTCAATGTTGTGTAATTATAGGATGATGCAGATTTAGCCACTCGTGCCATCCCTGAATTGATAAAGCTCGTTAAATGATGAAGATCAGGTGGTTGTATCTCAGGCTGCCATGATGGTACACCAGCTATCCAAGAAAGAAGCATCACGTCATGCAATAATGAATAGTCCTCAGGTCAGATATTCTTGAATAATTCCTTCAATCTTAAAATACAAATGTTGCAAGATATTGGTTGGCTACATGCTAAGTTATCAATTGTAATACAACAATCACATTTTGTATTTTAGATGGTGGCTGCTCTTGTACGTGCCATTTCAAATAGCAATGATTTAGAATCCACCAAAGCTGCTGTTGGCACATTGCATAATTTATCACATCATCGACAAGGTTTATTGGCAATATTTAAAAGTGGTGGTATACCAGCACTTGTGAAGCTTCTGAGGCATGTTTTGATGTTTTTCTTTTTGTATTATTTTCTGTGATTATTATTATTTTTTTAAATCTTCTTTCTTGCTCTATTACTTGTATGTATTCACATATTGGGAAGCTATTATTGTATAATAAAGGATTTCTTTCACCAGTTCACCAGTAGAATCAGTACTTTTCTATGCCATCACCACTCTACACAATCTTCTTCTCCATCAAGAAGGCTCCAAAATGGCTGTGCGACTTGCTGGAGGTTTACAAAAAATGGTTGCACTTTTGCAACGCAATAATGTTAAATTCTTGGCCATTGTCACAGACTGTCTGCAGATTTTGGCATATGGTAATCAGGAAAGCAAGCTCATCATTCTTGCATCACAGGGACCCGTGGAACTTGTTCGGATTATGCGATCTTATGATTACGAGAAGTTGTTATGGACTACTTCTCGAGTATTGAAAGGTAAGAAAAAAATATGTGAAAAGTTTGCTTTACTTATTATAATATTTTTATTTAAAATGTTTTTTTATTACAGTTCTATCAGTTTGCTCAAGTAATAAGCCTGCTATTGTGGAAGCTGGTGGAATGCAAGCATTGGCAATGCATCTGGGCCATCCAAGTCAAAGGCTGGTTCAGAATTGCCTATGGACTCTGAGAAATTTGTCAGATGCTGGGACAAAAGTGGTATGTAAATTAAGTAACTAATTATAGTTTATATTTATGGGAAATATAGATCATGGATTTCATCAGAGTGAATTAAGACATTAAAACATAGTTTGTGAATGTTTTGGAATATTTTTATTCCATCCTTAGGGCTTATTACAAGATGTAGATATGGTTACAACCTGTCAAAAACATGACTCCGAACAACTCCACATGGAGTGGTTACAATGCGAGGATCCAGCCCACATGCACCTCAGGCCAAGGCATCATTGCCTCAGTAGTGTAGTAAGGACTGAGAATGGAATAAAAATGTTCCAAAGCGGCAGCACACTATGTTTTAATGTCTTAATTCACTGTGACCAAATCCCACGATCTACATTTCTCATTGCTACTTCATGGTCATGAGTAAACAAGAGGTTGATATTTGTTATAACTGCCGAAAGAAGTTTTAAAGCTATTTTTGTATTTATCTTTTTTTACCTAGTTCTCTTGGTATAAGATTATGTTAATTTTCCCCAAAATGTCAAAGAAAATGGAACAAGGACTTTTGTAAAAAAAAAATTGTTGTTCTTGGACTTATCATAGAATTTTTCTATAAATAGCCAAATTCTTTTTACTGAACTAAAGTTATAAGCGTATTTGCTTCACCATCTCCCAGTCAAATGTTTAACCCTTTGCGGTCCTCTGTCCCGTGTGGTGGGACACAGCGTTTTCCTCGTTGCAGACCCTTTAAATCCCCCGGTAGCTTGTTGCACCGGTCCGGCGTGCCGCGGCGTAAGAAACTGTAGTCGGGTTTCAAATTATTTTTCGTATTATTACAAACAAAACATTTTAATTTATTTGCCTAATTCATAATACATAATTTGTAACTTAATGTTTGGTGCGGAGAGCTTCACCTCATTACCAAAAACGCCTTATATTGCATTGTATGAACGAAGTCCGAGTTATCATTACTGTCATTTTCTTACACTCCTCGGAATATCTCGAGAAAATGTTTTCAAATTCTTACTTTCCTGAAGATTGTTAACTCTCAGAATTGTTTACCGATTCACACAGTTCAAACTTCGACAATCTCGAACACTTACTTCTCGATGTCACCGTTAGTTCAACTGCAACCTCGTAAACAAGCTGATTTTAAACATCATAAAATGGGCAAAGTCTGGCTACAATGAAGGAAAATACTGCCTAATCTCTTCTGAAATAAAAGGAGCATGCTATATTGTCAAATTCTCATTTATCTGTTACTGTTCTTGCCAAATAATACACAAAGGTTACTCTGAAGTGTGTACATACTTGTTTGTTTGAAGTATTTGGTTGTATTATTTGCCATGAACTGTTCAGTTTAATTTTGCCAACCTAACTGCCTCCAAGAATTCTGTAAAAATGTTGAAAATGTGTGAAACATGATTTATGAATGTTTTACACATTTTCACGTTTAATGCTCATTTCGAATTGCGACTAAAAGCGTAGAGAAAAGAATATAGTGTTTCTACCAGTTGCATGGAGGTCCTCATTCCATTCAGAGATGACCCCACCGTTACATCGTATCTCCACTTCTTTACCCCAATTACTGATTTCACTTCTTCAGTATTCTGTGGTGGTATTTTCTAATTATTGGTATTGCTGTAGCATAGAGGAAAGATATTCACTGGACCAATAATTTGAGAATGCCATTGCTGAGTATTGAAGTGAAATTGGTAGTGAAGGTTAGGAGGTGGAGTTACAACTTGTGCTTAACGAATCTGATGCTAAACTAGATATGGAACAGTGGCTCTATATCTGATTGGATCAAGGTTTCTCCATGCACTGTGTTGCCATTCTAATTTATACCAACAGACCATCCAATAGAATGCAGGTGACTAAAAGACTATAATGATAGTGATATGTAAATAAAAAATGTATATACAGGATGTCCCACCAACTAGGGACCACCCTCATAACTTTTAAACGATTCAGGATATCGAAATGCAGTTTTTGCTGAATAATGCAGAATCACGGGGCAAGTAACATGCCGTAGAGAAATTTATATATATATATACACACACACACACACATACATACATACATACATACATACATACATACATACATACATACATATACAGGATGTTGGTATGTATATAAGAGCAAACCTCCAACACCGTTGGACTAATCTCCATGAAATTTGGCACTTCTATGTATTTTTTCATCAAGATAGTTTGTGTGTTGTTAATGCTGTTGTAAATCCACTACATGGCGCTACATATTCACTACATATCCACTACACATTCACGTCAAATGCAACCTGCAATACACTCGGTAGCATTTTGAATTGATATCATTAAATAACACCTAAACGAGGCATTCTAGGGTCTTAAATCTACAATTTTAAGGCCAAAGGCCTCAAAGAAATATTTTTCACACCGTAATCTACAGGATGAAATCTTCCTGAACATTCTATTACATTTTTGCTGGTACGGTGCTTCCCGAGATTATCTTGCCTGCTCAAAGACGTGCAGAATCTGCAAGTAAATGTGAATGAGAGGGACAGAGCGGCAGAGACAGACAAGGACAGGGTGAGGGAGGGAGGGAGAGTGAGACAGTGAGAAATGGAGATGGGAGGGGAAAGAGGGAGATGAAGGGCAGAACAGCGTCTGCCGGGTTTTCCTAGTAATGAATAAATGTGCAATTTAGTGTGTATAAATACAGAAGTGTACAAACGTATCAATGTCCATTGGACGTTCCTTAAATACTTATTACAGTCTATACACTCTTTCCTCTATAAAAAATCTAATGTAAATGAAATGTTGATGTTATTTGTGGAGCTGAAATCAATGAGTAATATATAAGACCGCGGGCCGGTTGCATAAAGCATTCCCTATGGGTTCCATTGCAATGGGTTCAATAAAATTTATATGCTCTGTAAGCCGTGCACCATTGCATAAAGCAAAAGTATGGAATCTATAACTGTAAATTCTATCAGAATAGATAAATTCGAGATGAAACCACTAGATAGCGACAAAGTTGATAATTGATTACTGATTATTTTGTCTTTTGTTTTGCATGTTCGTAGCATGTGCTCCAGTGAGGTGTGTTTTGGTTGAGTTTGTCTAAAAGTGCTTAGAAGCAATTTGGTTTTATTTCATTACATTGATTCATTTAATTTTAATTTATTTTTTATTTAATTATTTTTATTATATACAATTAATTCTTTATATTAGCCATTAGCTGTTTGAATTTAAATAAATTCATTTACCTTCCATTGTTAATTTTAAATATTAATTTTTGCAGATTCAAATTAATTTAATATTATTAAATATTAATAATACATTTTATTAATAATAAATTAGTTAGTTAATGCCTTATTTTACGAGACTCTTGTCATCAGGCCCGCTCTTCTTTCACCTAGCGGAGGAAGAAGGTATTATGTCGGGCGATGAGAGATGCAATTTTGAATTTAGCTCAGAGGCTTCTTTTAGGCTTGAAGATCTTTTACATGCAGTAAATCTACTGACATGGGATAGCCGGCTTGACTTCCCCTCCGAAGGAAGGCGTACGAAGAATTTTTTTGCCCTCAAAAATCCACAGCTTCGATCGGGTATGAACCCGCAATCTTGGGTACAACAACCCGATACGCTAACCGTTATACCATTGAATCAGCAAATAGCAGCTTATCATAATATACTATTTAAATATATTTGAAATAAAAGAAATAAAAGTAATTTTAATCTAAACAATTAAATAGTACATATTGATGCTAGTAGATCTCAGAAGTTAAGGTATTTAATTTGTCAATATAGACAGGCAAAAAGGCAACAAAATATGACATGAGTTTTAAGTATAATTTAAATTATTCAAATTTTATTTGTAATACTGATATTAATAACACCTTAACGTAATAATTAACCGTAACCCTTACAAGGAAACGTTTTATTCATTGGTTCATCATTAATTTTTGTAATCTTCAATGGTTATTAATTGGAAAAAAATATTTTCAACACTGAAATTTATTCTTTACGACAAACCAAATTTCAGCATGACTGCAAATTTGGTTTACTTATGATTCTACAGTGATAAGTGCAGGCTGAATGATTTTCTTATGAATCTTTGAATTATTACATAATTGGAACTAGTGGTGCTACAGAATGGGACAGATTTTCCTGTATTAGTTTTCTATTTCTTTGAGTCTGGGCTAGCTATTTGGAATTGTCATCTATCGCCGCCCAAAGTACATTTTTTTGACGTTTTATTAATTTTTCTGTTTCCTAACGGTAGAACCAAAATATTAATTTTAGAATATTAAAGAACACTAAAACCTCATCGTAAATGGCAATTTTCTTTTAAAAATGTGTAGCTGTTTTCAAGAAAATGGCATTAAGTGCAACTAAAAAGGCAAAATTTGAAGCTCTTTTTCACAGAAAGTTTTTGAGTGTTCAGAAAACTTCATTTGAAGTCATTTGAAGCCCATATTCTCACAAATATAATAATGTTTACAAATTGCTGATAATGTGCATATTAAAGATACAAGGGATCTTTCAAAAAAAAAATTAACATTTGCATAATTTTTGAAAAAACAGAAAAATGCAGACAATGAACTTTACATCCAATTAAAATGCAATTAGCACTATCTGTTTCAAAAATTTGAAGAAAAAATGTGGCGCCATTTATGAGAAAATGGCATTTAAATGTTTCTCGAAATGCGGAATTTTGAGCTACTTTTCACAGAAAACAGTTGAGTTTTCGAGAAACTTTACTTGACATTATTTAAAGCATATGTACTCATTAGTATAATAATGTCAACAAATCGCCGCTAGTGTAAATATTAATGACGTGAGAAACGAGTAAAAACAATTACATTTTCGCAATTTTTGAAAAAACCACAAGTATAGAGCAATATGGTGTTTGTCATCTCATAGAGTACATTCCCTATTGCTACCAAAAGTTTAAAGAAAACATTTTGAGCAGTTTTTGAGAATATCTTTTATTTGGTAATTTTTTAAAATTGCACATATTGGACGCAATATTGCACAAAAAGTACTCAAATTTTCAAAATAATATACATGAGCTTGAAGAAAGAACTCACTATGGAGAACAAATTTTATTTGAAAGGAAAATCTCTATCTTTAATTTTGTAGTTGTAGGAATAGCCCAAAAAAATTCAAAGTTTTGCAATTTTCGAAAATTCAGTGGACTCATGCCACCTTAATAAGTGTGTTTTACTCTATTCTCATGTGAAATTTAAAGAAAAATTTTGTAGCAGTTTTTGAGAAAATTTCAAAAATGCCCGGGGCCTTAATGTAAAGTATCGGGGCGCCTCAAGTGGAATCAAGTTGACGGGGAAATATTCATTTTGAAAGAACTTGTACATATGGTTTAGGCGCTATACTTTATATTTTCTTTCTTGGTGTGAACCGAGAATGACGTGAAATACCAAGAGATATTCCATTTTTTTGACACACCCCCACGCTCCAAGAAAGAAAAACTGAAGCATAGTGTTGTTCACGGACGGACGCACGCACACTTCGCTTTCAGTTGGTTTTTTGGCATCAAGGACCCACAAAACGGGTTCTGGCTACACCACATATTAGGGGATTTTTTTTTCTTAATTTAGCAACTGGTTTTATCCACATTTTCGTTATCAGGGCCCAGCAATGAATTTTTTTCATGCCGAAAATTCGCAGTTTTATTGCGCAGCATTACCTAACTTTCCCTACACTACATATATTACGCTATGTATATGTACATATACAGGAAAGTAAAAACTATTGTTTTCACTCGTTGCACTCATTAGTGCATGATACAATCTGGCCATATTATATCATGTACAAAAGTGTCTGACATTGAAAGGGGTTGGATTCCACACGTAAGCATGGGATACAATTCCTTGTGGTGGAAGAAAGCTTGTTGTCATCATGAAATAAAGTTTCAAGTTGATTGATTCTGATGCCAGGTGGAAAAAAGAAGGGGGGGGAATAAAAAAACAACAACATAATGTCATAACCAAATTTAATCCTTGCTTCTTGTTACAATATTACACACAGAATAAATGAGTGAATATGGCATTCAACATATTCAACATATAAAAATTAATCTGAAACGCAAACTACACACCAGATAAAACTTGCAAAAAGTCATGAAACTACAACACTAGTGCCAAGGACTACCAATAACCTGGAACACTAGTAAACAGCTGTTTGTTACAGCAGTGTACAGAGCTGCCATATTGCATTTTGTAGAATCTATTAACATTTGTAGATCCGTTTCAGGACCTATAAGATATAGAAAGCTTTATAGGCTCTATAAATCTTATTGATTGCTCCAGAAACACTTTTTGCCACTATAGCCTATTTTATAGAACCAGTAAGTTCATGGATTCCATATTGATTGTTTATACAACCGGCCCAAAATATTGTGTAGACAATGCAGGGAAATATGATCCAAGGTTGTAAACTTTAGTGGATCTGAGAAAGCTATCTTTTCGTATGTTATTGTTATTTGACAAAAAATAGTTGATTACTATAATGATGGTCTCAGCTTCCTGCAAGTTCAATCAATGTATTAGCGTCTGTGACAGTTATTTTCTATGTGCTGTTGTATGTCGTGGAATCTTCTGTCGCAATTAATTTATGTGAATTTGTTTACTTTCCATCTGCATTGTTGCTCATTTGACATGAAAGATTTTGCTTAGGAAATTGCAGAGACCTGCCATCAGGACAGTATCAATGAATGAAATGTGTTTCTGCACGAGTTCGGGTAGAGATAAAGTTTGGTTGTATGAGAAGCCATAAATGTGATCCCCAACATGTTCTTGCCTCTCAGTAAATGTAAACATTTGAGACTTAAAACATTGAAAAATTGTGTAGACAGTGCCAAGTTTGTGGCAACAACACATTGAAATGTGCAGTAAGACATGTACAGACGGTTTGGAGAAATCCCAGAAAATTACTCTAACATAGTTAGAATAATTTTTTGGGGATGTGATTTCTGAAAATTTATTGTAAGTTTTGTTGTATTTTTCCTGTAGGACGGCTTGGAAGGTTTATTGCAGAGTCTTGTTCAACTCTTGTCATCAACTGATGTAAATGTTGTGACATGTGCTGCTGGTATTTTGTCAAATTTAACTTGCAACAATCAGCGCAATAAAGTCACAGTTTGCCAAGTTGGTGGAGTGGATGCTCTTGTACGCACAATATGCAATGCTGGAGAACGTGAGGAAATTACAGAACCTGCTGTCTGTGCTTTACGTCATCTGACATCTCGTCATGTTGAGTCAGAAATGGCACAGAATGGTGTACGCCTCAATTATGGAATGCAGGTTATTGTGAAATTGCTGCAAGCACCGTCCCGTTGGCCATTGGTTAAAGCAGTAATTGGACTCATTCGCAACTTAGCTCTCTGTCCAGCAAATCACACTCCATTGCGTGATAATGGAGCTATTCATCATCTTGTTCGTCTTCTCATGAGAGCTTTCCAAGATATACAGAGGGTAAGTGTTAGAAAATTCTAAAAAAAATTTTTCTGTACTTATGGATTATAAAATTGGAATGTAGTAAAAAATAGTATATATCATTTTTACATTATTTTTTTCTTTTCTAAATTTTTGATTCCATTTATTAGTTTTATTATAAACAAAATTGATTGACATTATTTTCTCCAGCAACGTTCTTCAGTGGCTAGTGGTGGAAGCCAACAACCTGGAGCATATGCAGATGGTGTTAGAATGGAAGAGATAGTGGAGGGAACTGTGGGTGCGTTACACATCTTGGCCAGAGAGTCCAATAATCGGGCTATTATCAGAAGTCAAATGGTTATCCCAATATTTGTGCAAGTATGTTAATATCTTAAAAATCTTTTTTTAGGACTCATTTTAGTCCAGTTATCTGTGTTTTTAGTTTCGTAGTATTTATGCCCATAAACACAGCAATTATTAATATTATTATTATTATTATTATTATTATTATTATTTTTATTATTAGGGCCCGGATAATTATGTACTAAAAAGTAAGAAATATGTAACACTGTAATTATTATATCAATTCATTTTATTAAAATACTTTTGCTTAAATATTGAACTGTAGACATAATATACTCATAAAGACCAAAATACTACTCATAATTCTATTATTTAAAATGATCTCTGTAACAATGAGAAACAATTATTTGTTTCAAAAACTTAGAAATGAAACTTTTCCTATTATCTGTTTGAGGGCCTTGCACCAATCAAGTGTTCCACATCGCACAACCTACTGGTGTAACTTTGTCCCAACATGTCCCTGTTCAATGCTATTTACGGATTAGGGAATAAAAATAATGCTGGTGGATATTTAATCAATTGGCTCTTAGCACAAATTCTGCTTTCTTTATTGATGTTCTTACTTGAGACGCTATTGCTAAACTTCTCTGAAAAGATACAACAAACTTTGCATTTGATAGATTCCCAGTCTGCGTTACCACAAGGTTTAAGCCAAGCGCCATGAATTATTTTCTGTCTTTTTCTTATCCAAAAGCTGCAGTGCCACATCATGATTTTACTTCAGATTTTCACCTCACTTTTACAAAAAGGGCTTAGGCTCGCCTGTAACAAACGGGTATAGAAAACTGTCAATGGCGATTTCTGAATTGCGTTGGTGTGTGCAATTTCTGGCAAGGGTATTAAGGTCAGGAGAGACCTCTGGAAAATGCGTTATGGGCGCGAGTTATCGCCTGCTAGACATCATTTTCATACACCAACTTTCTTTCCAAGCAGTATTTTGTTCTTAGTTATACTCGCACTGAAATCTAGAAACTGAAAGCTTTGCAGTGCAATAACACCTTGCCCTTTGTAGGAAGTTGCTTGCTGTAATATCAACATTTTTACATGGTGCAATAGTGCTAATTTAGAGAAGAGGCTGCAGAAAAATTGTGTATGACAACTGCTGAATTGTTTTTCTATGTTATACCTTGTCAAAAACATGTAGGATAAATAAAGAATTATACAAACAGATTTCAGAAAACCGGAAATATTACAAAATATTTAAAAATATGTACTTTTGAGTAAAATATGTAAATACTTGTACTTTCAGGTAAAATATGTAAATATATGTACTGAAATGTCAACGTTTTTAGGCAATAATCGACATGAAACGTAAATATATTGCGTTTTTGACTTGATGGAGTTAACTTATGGAAATGTGTAATTACATAATTATCCGGGCCCTAATTATTATTAATTTTATTATAGTACACACTCATTAGGCTAGTATCAATATCACAAAAGCAAACTTGTGACATGTAAAGCAATTAACTTAATCAATTTCATTTTAATTCATTCTTTCAGTAAAGTTTATTGTGAAGTATTTGAGGCAAATAGTATAAAAGATAATAGTGGAAACTCCTCGAATATTTTGGTGATAGAAAAGCAGCGCTCTCCTGCGGTTCGAGGTGTAAACCACAGCGCAAGAATTCGTGTGTGCCAACTTACAAGGTGTGAAAGTCAAGTTTGTTCGTAGTTTTCTGAGAGATAATTTGGTAGAAGAATATCTGTGTAGATATTGTTATTTGATGTTCTGCCGCAAGTACTTTAATGTATAAATTAAAACCAATGATTATGATGATAATGGTACACACGGTTGTATTCTATTAGGCAACATTTACGCCTGTCTTGTAGTGTACACCTCAGGCCGCTAGGGGCTTGTCGCTTGTGCCGCCCATGCTGATTTGCCCGAGTTTCCACTATTATCTTTTATACTATTTGTTTGAGGTATGTATTTATATTTGCATTGGTATGTATGTGTATGGCATTTTAGGGTCATATGTATCAGACTTTTACCTTGCTAGCGGTGTTCCCAGGACGCTTGGTCCTGGGGGTAAGGGAGACATGTGGTGAGCATGTCATAATCCCATCACCGTATCTAGCTTGGTTTCGCCTGCCTGCTCTTTGTTTTGTCTCGTAGCTATATAACCTGAGACTATTTGTATTAGAAAGCTAGTTTTATATGTGCTCTGACTGGGGCTGCTGTACAAAAAGCTATCACTCTCCATGAGCTACTCAAGGGGTCTTGTATCAGTAAATTTGTAAAATTTTCTGTGATATTTTTGTTGCCATAAATAGCTGAAGACGGAACTGGTATCCTAAAAGATTTTTTCCATTTATCTAGGTGTGTTCTTGCAGCCACTGTCAATATTACCTATGCCGTGCCGGTTGACCTTTCCAGGTTCACAGATTTCGTACAATGTTATGTACTGTACGAGTACATCATGTAAGGAGTATAGCCTTATTGAACACTTTGAATTTTAAACCAGCAAATAGCCATCTTCCAAAGGAACTCAGGATGACAATTTCCCGGATATTGAAGAAATTTCTACCAGAAAAGGAAAGGACCCCCCGAGAGTCGAAAAGAAAGCAACATTATTGTGTCCTCGTTCAAATGAAAAAAAACAAAACAAAATAGTATGAGTGCGTTAGTTGTGATCACCCAGTTTGCCTGGGATGTCGTTTGCAAAGAATGTGGTGATTAGAAACTTTTAAATTAAATGAATTATAATAAACAGATGATCAATTTCTTAACAAATGTATAATTATTCTTATGTGATATGAGTGTGATCAGAATTATTCAGTGTTATCATTGAGTATTATTCATTTCATTATTAAATAACTCAATGTATTATTCTTAGCAGCAATATTTCTCTTAATTATTTTATGAATTTTTAAGAAATATTTTCTTAGAGTTTCTGGTCCAGTTCTTCATTATTATCCATATTATTCATTATTCATATAAATTCAAAAATATACAACTAATAAAGTGCTTAGTTTCACTCATATTTGGTGGTATCTTTTTCGACCCCACAACTCCACTTAAGACCTAGAATTTTTCATCACGCCAGTTGAGTGTAAAACACTATGTTGCGTATGTCTGTTGCATCATCAATTTGCTTTGCTAAACAATCAGCAATAATTCAAACTATGCTAATTGCCTTTACAATAATAAAATTTGTGAAACCAACATTTATAATATTTTATTGATATAAGAATAGATGGTACAAAAAGTAGTTTTTTGTAACTTTGTCAAAATGCAGTAGTTTGGGATGTGCTTGATTATCTGAAAAATCTTAACTCTTCATCTTTGTTACATGAATAATTATTACTATCCAATGAAGTAGTGAAAGGAGATTGTTTTGCCTTCTTCCAGCTGTTGTTCAATGAAATTGAAAATATCCAGCGTGTTGCTGCTGGGGTCCTTTGTGAGTTGGCTGCTGACAAGGAGGGTGCTGAAATGATTGAACAAGAGGGAGCCACTGCTCCTCTCACAGAGCTACTTCATTCACGAAATGAAGGTGTTGGTAAGTACTGCTGCTAGCATTTTGTTTGCTAGGAATTTCTTGAAAATGTCTTCAATTACATGCTGAATGCTGTGGCACTTATACAAAATTAAAACTTCATCAAAATAAACTGAATAGAAATAAAATAACTTCTTGAAAATTTTTAACTCGCTGACTGCCACAGCCGTGCCTAGAGTGAGTTTCGTAGTGTGTGCAACATGTATGGCTGTCGGCAGTGTTCTCCATTGAGCCATTGGCAGAAAATTTTTACATTAAATGGGGGTTTGGATATGCTTTGAATAAAAGTGAAAATTAACAAGGAATTATCAAATTTATTTAAAAAATGATTATTACCACAGTATTGAAATACAAGGACAATGACATGCATGTATTATGCAAATAAAATCATATTGTATATTATTAACACATTATTATAAACTACATCATTACATCTGTACTATTTTCTGAAGGATTCCAGAAGAGTTGTCTGCTTTTTGGAACAATGGAGATTGAAAAGGTCTCTCTCTAAACTATTTACTCTGGCTATTACGTCTTTGTCACCTCAAAGGTCTGGAGTATTTCCTTACAACTTCCAGCTTGCCACAGCTTCACTGGAAGTTGGTTTTTCATCCTCCTCCTGCTCCTGCTCCTTATTGAAATTCAAATTTAACTAGTGGTGCTACCAATGCACATACTTTATTGCATTGTTTCTAAATGCCACGCAATATTATCTTTCTACATAAAACAGCAAAAGTGTTATCGACCTGCAAATTTTTTTTCTGCTGCGAGACCCTAAATCAGATCATCAAAGTTAACGTGCCGCCACGTATACCACTACGCCACACAAGTACCCTATGGGTCAAACAGAACCACAAAATGATTTGAACAGAGCCATAAAATGGTAAATGCCTGATAGGAAAACAATTGATATGATGGTGATTGATATGAGGAAAACGATTGGTATGGTTCGTATGTTTTACAAATCCGAGAAGAGATGTGAAAAATTTGTTAAAAAGTTGAAAATTAAGAAATCACATACAGACACTTCCAGTAAATTTATCGTAATTAATTCTATTTGTGATTTAAATTTGCTTCACGTAGTTTTCAATAAAGTTTCTAGAATTCTCAATTAGTATTTCCTGTAACAACGGAGAATTGTGATAAATAATTGTCCCCGACCAAGATTCGAACCTGCAAAGCTTGCCTCCAAAGAAAGGACTCTGTGCCCGTCACTTAGCCACCTCGGCCACTGTAGTTATACATACCATTTGTACTAATATTATAGTGTATGGTGGTTTCATTTCTAGCATTAGGAAGCTGAAAAATCTGTGGGGGGAAAGAAATAAAAAAATTGAGAAACAAAATTTTGGTAAATTTAAATCGCAATTTATGCAAAAAATACCCTTCTTTTTTTCTCCCCCTTTCAAAAAAATGAACATGACCTTATTTTAAGTGCTAATTTCATACAACAGACTTTGAGGCAAAAATCTCTATCTTCTATTTTGCAGCTTTTTGCAATTTTCAAAAAATTGGTGATATCAACGAAAATGATACCTACACCATTCTCTTAAACATCCTTTGTACTATTCAACAACAAAATTTAATCCAAAAATTTGGAGCCATTTTTTTTGAAAACTTTGAAAATGTCCAAGGGCCTTTATGTAAAGTACACCCAAAAGTTAAAATATCAGTTTCAAATTCCAGGAGCTTCGACATCAGCCAAATCAATTGGTGAATATCAATTTTGAAGAAAATCGGCTGAACAGTTTAGGTGCTATCATTGACCACATTCGAAATTTCATTATCAAGAAACAACAAATTATGGATGTTCGCTACATCACGAGTTTCTTTTTTCTTTTCTTTTTTTTTTTCTTTTCTTTTCTCTTTTTTTTTTTTTTTTTTTTTTTTTTTTTTTTTTTTTCTTCTTCTTCTCTTTTTCTTCTTCTTCTTCTTCTTCTAAATTTAGCAACAGGTTTTATCCTTTTTTTCGTTACCAGACCCCAGCTATAAGAATTTTTGAGTCATCAATTCGCCGTTTTCTGGCTTTCTTAACTTTCTCTTGTTACGTATTTCCAAGGTGATAAAGTAAAAATGATAATTTGTAACTGCATTCCAAAGTCAGAATATTAGTGGGTGCTTCAACAATGTATACAAAGGTATAATAAACACTAAAATAAAGGCACAAATTGTTGCAGTCTTTTTCAAATTGTATTTCGTGTTCAGGTGATTGATTTAAAAGCAGGGAAATTATTTTTATTTTTTTAACTGCAGCACAGTAATTGAAAAAAATCACAGCAATTTGTGTTTTAAGAGGAATTTTTGAGATTTTTTTGAGCCTGTTCGAGACTTCTAAGACACAGTAAAAAAATTTCATTACTTTCAAAAAAAATTTTTTGTGTTTGAATTTAGGGCCTGAGAAAATATTGATAAATGTTTTTCTGATAATATAATAAGTTTTTCTGATAAGTTGTTGTCTTATTTGTCATATTTTTTCAGTCAGATAAAATAGTGTTTAATTGACAGAAAAAAATTGAAGGAAAAAAAACAAGTGTTTTGGCTGTAGAGGGGTGTGGGCGATGAGATGGGGGCTAAGAAACCTTTCAAAAATACCGTCTCCTATATTATTTCAGTAGTATATCTTTCCTTTGTGACTCTCATATGCAACCAATCTTTATAAATGCTGTCTCTAAAGAAAGAGAATTTCATGGAGACATGATGAATTGCACTTTGAGTTTAAAAAAAATGAAGGATTTGTTTTAAAAACGCATCTAAATATTCATGTGAAATGCAACCCGCGACACATGTCAATATTTTTGAATCAATATAATATAAATAACTCCTAAAAAAAGCGTTCTAGGGCCTTAAAAACTGAACATTTTGAGGCCAAAGGCCTCAAAGAAATGTTTTTCATACCATAATATACAAGATGAGACATTCATGGACATTCAATTAAATTTTGGGTTCGGCGCTTCAATACTACCAATGCCACCTAAATATTTCAGCCCTTGTTGCTGGTAGATATTTTGTGACAATATGTTTAGAAGCCTTAGATTCCTCCATCTTATATTTACGTTTTCTGTATACACCGTGGTTTATGCAGTCTGACAAGGTTTATTTGCATAAGATTTGTTCTCCAGCAACAACTATAAGTACTATTGTAGTAGCTTGATACCTATGAAGATTGCTTCTTATGCGTGTAGTGAAACCATTCAATTAGCGTTTTGCCCTGGTCTGTTAGTGCTGTGTACCTAATTGTGGAGGGATGTGGGTGTGCAGTGAAGAGTGAAGACTGTGTTTGTGTTTTACCTGTACCAGTATTTTTGTTATCATTTGATGAAATTTTCAAGTCGGTGGGTTTTGACATGTAACTTTCTCAAAAGTAAAAAGCGAATATTTTTTGTGACTATCACGAGAAGCTAAAAACTGAAAAAGAATGTTGAATAATTACTTCAAATGTTGGAAATAATTAAATGTTTCAAATAAGGAAGTGTGCATTGTTCCAAGAAAATTCTCCATGATACTGAAGAATACTGAATACTATATTGAAAATTTCTTTTAAACATCAATTGCATTGTTTGTTATAATTATTTGTTATTGTGTTAGTACATTGCAAGCTACTTTCATATATTTTTAAACAAATTAACATGTTTCGTTAACTACTTTCCCTGATTAAAATGGAAGTAGAAGGATAGGAATAAGTGTGGGGTCTAACATGTGAGAGTTCTCGCACAGGTACGCAGAGGTAGTAGGGGAAAACTTGTGCTATGGCACAACACAAAGAACAAACTTCTTAAATTAGCTAAAGTAAAATAGCTTGAAATAAATGAAAAACAAAAATTAAAATGTGCTAGACTACAATACTACATGAATTAATTTGAAAAACAACTTAATTTAAAATTATAGAAAGAATAGCTCAAGCCAGTCGACAACTGCCAATGATCGCAGTCCAAACACACAATTTAAATGTTGGCAGTATCTGGAAGTATGTACATCAACGTCCAGCTGCAAATTCATATTGTAAATAATACACTGTTTGATAATAAACCCAAGGTGTCGGTTCGTTAAGATATGCAATATGCAAACATTCTTTGACCAACATTCCCATCTACTGAAGTAATGTCTATGCCTACAAAATGGTTTCTAATGGTAACAAATGGTATTTAGCACTCAAAGGTGAAAATATTAGTTTGATTATTTTGTGGCTCGGTATTGCTTTTCTTGAGGTACTTAAGAACATAGAAAATAATCCAATACTTTTTAGTATACAAATAATTTTTCAATTTTCACACCCTAGCAAGCTGGCACCCTGACTCTCCAAAACCCCCTCTGTTCCTCATAACAAATGAAGGAAGGTTAAATAATATTGCTAAGAGTAGAGTTACAGTCACCCGATCCTGTATTTTTTTCACTACTTTACTTTGCTTTCTCAAGAGTAAAAACCTTTTCTACTATTTTTGTGACTATCAAGGAAAGCGAAAAGCCAACTCTCAAGGAAGATGAAATAATTTCTTCAAATGCTGTTTTTAAAGAAGTATGAATTGTTTGAAGAACATCTCTCTGTAATGCTGAATAAACCTTTATTGAAAATTTGTTTCCTATATCAATTGCATTGTTATTTTTGTTTGATAGTCTGTTAGTACATTAAAAGTTACATTTACATATTTTTTAAACAAATAAACTCTTTTCATTAACGATTTTCCTTCTTAATGGAAAGGATAGACAAATGGATAGGGAAAAGGTGGGGTTTAAGGGTGTGAGTTTTTGCACGGGTACGCTATAAGTTAGCTATAGTACGCTAATAGTTATTTTTATGTTAGAATTGTAGTGTAACTACTCATATGTCATTAGGTTTAGGGGAACTTTTTACCATCTTAACCAGGGGTACACTTTTTCTTTGAGAATTGCCATTTGGGACTAGGTAAATACTTTTTAAAGTAATATTTTGGTTCTGCTATTAATAAACAGAAAAATTGAGAAATTTTCAAAAAAATGTACTTTGGCAGATAGATAGATGGCAGCTTGCAAAAGTATGTGTCAGGACAGAAAAGCTCCCCCAGACCAAAGAAATTAGAAAACTAACTAGAACGAGAAAGTATGTGGCATTCTGTAAGATCACTAGTTCAAAAGTGACTAAGTTTTTGAGAATTTTCTGAGATGTCAGAATGAACAGAATGTTGTGAGTAAATTGTAAGATTTGTTCAGCTACAGCTTTTAATAGTTCAATTGTTAGTGTGATGCCTTCAGGAACTTCAGTCTGTGCCAGAAATCCTGACCCATGAAACATTTCTTTTTCTTCCTTAAACTTTTTTCAAATTTTTCAAACATTTCTCTGCATTTAAATGTGGAAATGCCATTTACATTAAATCTTTTGTAATTTCAAAATTTTAAGTTGTCAGTCTGTGTTTTTTCTTCTTTTTCTTATTTTTCCCCTCCTTCCTCTTCTTCTTCTTCTTCTTCTCCCCCCACCCCTGGTTGTTGAGAGGTTAGAAGTTGAAATATTAGAATATTACATAATCGTTACAATTAATATGTGAAACCTTAGTGAAAAAAAATGTTTTGTCTTAGAATAATTTATACTGAATATTCTGAGCTGGGTAATGCGTCCATATTATGTAACTCTTATATATATAATTATTTTTTTAAATGCGACTGTGGTAATTGCACTTCAGAATTAATAATAATACTAAGGATGCTTTTGTAATAATTTAGAATAAATTTGGTGCTATTTGAGAAGGAATTAAAATTGTTTAAATTTTCTGGTTCAGCTACATATGCTGCAGCTGTATTGTTCCGTATGTCAGAAGATAAACCTCAGGATTACAAGAAAAGATTGTCCATGGAACTGACCAATTCTTTGTTCCGAGAAGACCAGAATATGTGGAATGGTGGTGATTTGGGAATGGGTCCAGATTTACAGGTATGATACATAGTTTCATTCATGATCATTAAGCCTAGCCTCGTTCAAGTTGGCTGCTCAGGTAATTATCAGTTATCCTCCTACTAACAATCTAACATGACAATTTTTTAAAAATTCCAGAATGAAGCTTCTGTGTATATTCATGAAAGCTAGTTGTGTTGATGCTTTCTGCTGCGCATAATGTTGTATATGTAGGTTGATATGATATATCGTTATAAGGTAATGTTTTATTTGGGTTGTATTGTCATGTTTGCCATGGTATTTTGTCTAGAATGTATTTTGGCATAGAAGTCATGATTATTTAATTGAAATGCAGTCTAGTTTTCATTTTTGCTCGGTTGTTACAAAGAATTGCTCTTTTTATTGCATTGCCAGACACTTGAATACAGGTCTTCTGGTGTTACTCGTATATAATGCCTTATCGTTATTCATTTCTGAGTTATTTAGCTGAATGAATGTATTTGAAATATATGAATGGTTTTATTTTTTGGTCTAAATGTACTGGTTCAGTGTTTTCTTTCATTCAACATTTGAAGTTTTACACATTTAAAAACTTGTCACTCATGTACCAACTACCTGACTTGCATGCATCATCTGAATTGGTGCATCAGTGGGCAAGTTTGCAGGATCAAGATTCACGGAACAACTATATTCTACACATGTCATCTCTTCCACCAAATGAGAACCGTGACTGAAGTCCTCTGCCCACAAGTTGTGAGGTAACAAATAAATCAGTGGTACAGCATTGATCTGTTGCTTCAGTACTTCTATTTGCCCTTCATGTGTTTGTATTGATTTACCAGTGAAGAATTTTTTTTTATTTTCTAGATTTCTCTGACAACAAGTTTTGTTTATTTTTGAGAAAGCAGTTATCTACCCTCTGAGAAAGAAACACTCACTAGATAGTTATACAAGATTAAACTTTCTTTGACTTTTTAACTTCTACTGTAAGGTTGTGTGAATCATGGTTTCAGTAGATTGAATAGACTCTTCTTTTACTGTTTTTTCCTTACCCAAACTTTTGCAGTAACTTCCCACTAATAAACAACCTCGAACTGGCAACTTGACGAGGCTAAGTTTAGAAATTGACAGTAGTGTTCAGTTTTAGCATTTCTTTAGGATGACCTGGTTTGAAAAGGTAAATTTTCCTGTGCTCTTCAGAAGTGCATGCTATATCAAAGAGTGACTATTGTTTTTTTTTTCCCTAGCTGTTTATTATTGATATTTTTAATTTCAGTGTCAGCAATATTTGGGCATGGACATGTTAAATGTGAAAATAGTTATATTATTATCTTAGTTGTAGTTTGAGAAAGTTATTGAAATTGTTATTTTGCTTGCTGTTGGTGACAGAACATGTACAATTAGTCAGCGTACTTTTTATATGCTACTGCACCTGCTATAGTGTTTCACCAAGTTTTTTTTTTTTTCTTTTCGCAGCATACAAATTAAATTGCAATATAGTGCTTTCTTATTGGTGTGAGAGAAGGTTGTTCATAGTATGTCAGTTTTACATTCTATGTATGACATTAATGAAAAAAAATTAATTTCATACTGTGAAATGGCTAAAAAAGTAGACTTGTCCCACTGTTTTTTTATTATTTATTTAATTATTTTTTTAATTTTATCTTTCTCAATCACCTGCCAGTGTAGTTTATAATAATATAGTTTACAATTAATGTAGTTTTAAAAGCACATTTGATTGTTTGTCTTACCTTTTAATACATCATCTTTACGTATTTTCATCATTGTTTACTGATGTACTATGAAATAACCTGAGGGGTGAACAAAATTTTATATTTTAGCACGTTCAGTTTTGTTGCATTTGCTACCCCATTGCAGGACATGCTTGGTCCTGACCAGGGCTATGATGGTATGTATGGACAGGGACCACCTAGTGTTCATAGCAGTCATGGTGGAAGGCCTTACCAGCAACAAGGTAGGACATGAGTCATTGAGGGGAAAATATTTTCTTTAACTTTTACAAAAAGTTATAATACTTAAAAAGTGAGCTTTAATGTACTAAAATAAGTAACTGTTCTCTTTTCTTCTAACAATGAAAGGGTGATGTGAGTTAAAACAAGTCCATTATTTCCATTGTAGTCCAAGATTAAAATAATTGAAATATTTCAGTTATCGTATTTTGCTTGGAAATTAAATCTCAGGATCTTTTATTATAATATTTTGTATGCTTCACCTCTGCATCTTTAACACGATTGCTTCTGTTTTTTCACTAAACCTTGTAGTTTGATTCTGCCTGATCGTGTTTTTGATGTTGCTTGTTGAGTGTTGTACTGGCATGTTTTAGTGTTCTGATTGATGTAAATATTCATGCACTTTGCTAATTTATATTTGAAGGTCAGTCACAATAAGATATGCACAAATGACAAATTGTGCTAGTGTATCTTCATTAAAGTTTGTATTTCAATTTTATTAATCATATAAATAATAAATATCTGGATTCTTATTGTGGCTAGGCTTGTACATTTTAATTCAAAATTTTCAATGTTTTATTTTTATACAAATAATTTTTCATCTGGTTGAAAACACATCTTTGCATAATATGAGGTAAGCCCAGAGCTTTGTTTTGATGCTTTGCTAGGCAGTTCTACTATGATAGGCATTTTAAACATTTAAATTAACCACCAGTGGAATGAATCCTTTCTAAACATATTGAAAGAAAATACTGTAGCATGCTCTACTTATTTGTTTAATTACCTTTCCTATGAAGAGATTAACATAATAATAATAATAATAATAATAATAATAATAATAATAATAATAATAATAATAATAATAATAATGAGTTTTATACCATGTGGTGTAAAGCAGAACCCTTTTTTCATAGAATTAAAAAGTTTTGAAAATTTACTATCAAACCTCATTGAGTGTTAGTGACACCCCCCAGATAGAATGGAATTTTTGCTAATTTTTAGCTAAGTTGACATAATACTGTTTTCTAAATTTACAATTTGGTATCTGCTTTATGTGTGAAATAGCTTTTGATTTTAGTATTAATGTACCCTTTACATAAAAGGATAATAATAATAACAACAACAACAACAACAACAACAACAACTGCTAGTTGTTTGTTGTTGTTTTTTTTACTTCAAATATTCTCCCTTAAAAAAAACCTTTTTAATAAATGAGGCTATTTCATGATATACAAAGTGTTGGAGTTGTCCATTGCTGAATGTGAATGGAATCTCTTTTCTTTTTACAATTAATTGAAATTCTTAATCAAATAAAACAATTTAAAGTATTTTTGTGTATAAAGAATGTTGAATCTGACTGAAAATGATCATTTTCATTCTGTGCTCTAGGTAAATAAATAACATTAAATTTATGTTTTACTTCAATAGGTTATGACACGATACCAATAGACTCGATGCAAGGCCTGGAGATTGGATCACATCATGGCCCTGGTGGAGGTGGTGGTGGTGGTGGTGGTGGCTCCACATATGGTCCAATGGACCCTATGGATATGGCTGGGCCTGATTCAGCAGACCTCAATTTTGACCATTTGGATGAGCTGCCACAACCACCACAGGATAACAACCAGGTTGCTGCCTGGTATGACACAGACCTGTAGTTCAGACAAAAACAACTAAGCCCTGCACCTAATTGTTACCCAATTAGATCATCACAGACTTCGTTGTAATAATGCTAGTTATTTTGATTTTGTAGTGGTAGTATTGTGTCATACTACACAAAGTTCTTTATGGTTTTTCATAATTTTATCAAGTGATTAAAAAAATATTTAAGAATAATGTGAAAGTAGAGGAAACAAGTATGTAGAAACTCTAATGTAACTTCATGTGTATGTTCACTGACTGGTCCATTTTGCTTTGATAGCAATATCTAAGATGTACCAGGGACCACACTTTCTTAGTTGGGAATAAATATTATTTTAATGTTATTTATAATTTAAACGAATTTGTTTTATCTTGACTGGTGTGAATGCTCCTTTTGATTTTATAATTGAAGTCCCTGTCGTGGAAATGGTTTTACAACTTTTTACCACTACTTTTGAAAGACATAGCATTCTAAGAATTTCAGTATTAACTGCTGATCAGGATTGAACTATTTTAATGACCAGCATTCCAAGGTTGACCTTTGTGCATCAGTCTTGTGTAGAGCTGCAGTGAGAATTCAACATTATGCGTATTTCGTGTGAATTGAGAATGTAGTGTTACTGAGAATATGTATATTTCATACCTCCCAGAGATTTCTCATTTCCTAAAATTGCTGTCTCCTTTGTATTCTGAATGTTGTCAACAAGGAGTCACAATTGTCTTGTTTAAGTTCCCTCATTCTTAAATTCCTGAATGTTGGTGGAAAGTGTTCTGAATGCAATGTATAGTGTGAACTTATATTAATCTGTGGCTGATATAGAAAAGTGATTTTGAGGAAAATTTTTACATGTATGTTCGTTTAGTAAAAACATTAAATGATTAGCATTCAGAATATTTTGAGTTTTTGTGTTAATCTCCTATAGAAGCGTTCTGCATGTGATTTACATTCTTTGAATGTGTATGTGTGCCATGTTATATTATTCTGCCACTTTCCACCAATTCAGTTGAATAGATGTAGAAGTAACATCATGTTGCATGCTTAGTAAACTATAATATTAACATTATATTGCACAATTTTTGTCCTGCCTTCTGTCTGTATATTTATGAACTCGATATAAATGCTCCATGCAAAAACAACAGGGTAGAGAATGTTTCTGGACTCATTGTGTACACATTACACTTAAACATTTCATTGATGTACTCTTTTTATAGATGGATATAAAATAAAATCATTGAAGAATAATTACTTTTTCTTATTCAGTATCTTACTCAATTTTGAATGTTGACTTGTTTATCATGCCTCCATTAATACTGAATGTGAAGTTCCAAGGAAGTTGTGTTGATGTAAATTTTTTTCATGTCTATACCATGACCTCAAAAGAAAATTGTTAAATTAAGAAATATTGACAGTTATTTTCTTGTACAGAAAGCAACAAAATATTTACATGTTCTGTTTAGTTACATAGAAATGTTATGTAGAAAAGCCTGAGATACTTATTTGAATTTTACTGATTTGTCATTTCATCTTTTATGAAAAAGAAAATAGTGTGTTAAAGCGTTAGCTTCCTATGAATTTCAAATGGATTTTTCATTCTCCCTTCTCCCAATGTTTTTGAAATGAATGTATGTATGTTTATAGTTGTCTCAGAATAAATGTTACACATTTCTAGGGGGTTGAAAATATCCCATTTTGCAAATGAACATTTATTTATATGTAAAGTGGATATTCGATAATGGGGATAACCGAATGTAATGTCTATGTAGGCTACCATTGCACTAAAAGGCAGTGGGTTTTCTGCCAATAATTAACATTCCGAGTGAGTGGCGGCCAATAATTAACATTCCGAGTGTTACTCATTTACGATCAGTTGATTGACAATGTAGGGGAGAGTTGGGTTAACTGGACCGGTTAGGTTAAGTGGTCCATGCTTTTAAATGTTGGTGAGAAGTGTTTCCTGCCTTTTCCACTGGATGGCATTTGTAGG
The DNA here is from genome assembly GCA_031308135.1 of Acheta domesticus. Taxonomy (NCBI): domain Eukaryota; kingdom Metazoa; phylum Arthropoda; class Insecta; order Orthoptera; family Gryllidae; genus Acheta; species Acheta domesticus. Next base: position 68,537,273 of record JAHLJT010009355.1, read on the forward strand.
ATGACAAGACTGATAATCTAAGCCACAATCATAAGTTGCAGGCCTTCATTTGTTCAGTACAGTAAGGAATTTCAATTCTGAAATGTCATAGGTTTTTTCTACCACTCACCTGCTTTACATTTTTATAGTGATTGAATAACAACTACAAGAAGAATATTCACACCAAATTAATTGGTAGTATTTCTGCTCTATAATAGTGTGTTTTGGTTTTTATTATACATCGCGGCTTCTGTGTTTTATAAAGGATATATATAATATAATATATATAAAGGGCATATAAAGGAAATATGTATTGTCGGGTTAACTGGACCGCCGGGAGGTTAGGTTAATCTTTAAATATAACATTTAATTATATGTAAATATAACAGTGGGGTCTTATCGGGCCCCAATTTTAAAGTATGTATATTTTTACCTGAAGGTTTTTGAAAGTTCTGTACATATTTATTAATTACACGTTTAAGTCCTTTTAGTAGAGCTAACACTGTTTTGAGGGAAATTAATGTTATTTTATTAAGATACTAGCACCAGTCATAAAAATTTACACATTTTTTGACATATGTGTAGAGATTTGGATGAATAATTTTTTGTTTTTAAAACTGTTAAATTTTATATTTTATTAAAGGCCATAAAAAGTACTGTAACCCAGTATTATCATTATCTTAAAAATGTAAACAGTTTTTCTTATAATACCTTAGAAAGTGAGATGTTATTTAGATAACAAAGCAACTAAATAATACTTCATTAGAGCAGGGTTACCAGACATTTTTTCCCCAGAGGAGGACATTTCAATAAAAAGGAGGACATTTTACATTTTTATAGTCCACAATGTATAGACAATATACTCGACAATTCCAAACCATTAATAGTCTTTAAAAATAATATTAATATTATATAAAAATGTAGGTGTATATATAATATTAATTATGTTATAATTATGACCATCTGTTAAACGTATTGGATTATAATATCTATTGATAATAATCAATTTCAAATAAAATGTTTTATTAATAGGCATTACGTTTGACAGGCGGATATGAAATTGTTTGTAATCAATATATATTTTACCCCAATAATATTAATTAAATTAATATTAGACTTTGCTTGCAGAAAGATACCAACTTTATTGTTACATTGTACAAGTAACATTTTTATCGATTTTTATTGCTCGAATAATATTTATCATTTGATGAAATTTTTTTCAACAAATCTGGTTTAGAAATTATATATTTATAGAACTGCAAGCAATTTAAATGCTTCAAATTATATTTCACAGTTATGATTCCTTCTATTGACTCAACAAGCAGTTTTTTTCTCTCATCAGTCCACTGTGAATTAAAGAAAACACTCTTTCAACACTGCAATCTGAACCGGAAAATTGCGAAATAAAATTGGCAAATCTTTAAAAGTTCAGAAAAACTGTCTAATGTTTGTGTGTTCCCAAAGAAATTCACCCATTGCGCATGCACCAATTTCTCAAAATATTCATTTTGTCCACAAAGAAATGCTTTCAAGCACTGATACTAGTCAAAGAATTTGCAGTCATCAATGGTGACATCTCTCTCCTGTAAATAATCTACTCTAGGTAAAATCATTTCAAACTCAGGTCATTGACTTTCTTCTTAAAAATGTAGATATTCAAGATATGACGTCCCTTTTATGAATTAAATTACTTAATAATTTTGCCTGAATTATTTTCAATTCTACAAGAAAAAAAGGAGGACATTTCATATAAATTTAAAAAAGGAGGGAGGACAGGCGGACAGTTTTAAAAAAGGAGGACATGTCCTCCAAAAAGAGGACAGATGGCAACCCTGCATTAGAGATTTGATAGAAGTAAAATTTGACCGACAAATGAAAACAAATCAAATTTTAACTATTATTTTTAATTAACACACAAAAAAATATTTGTGTAAAAAATAAATTAAAACTATTGAAAATCGTGTTCTAAAACAATCAGGATCCAAATCCGAGTGATCTCCAAACAAGCTCTCTGATGTTTCTTCGTTACCACTCTCATCTAGTAAATCTCGTATTACGTGTGAAATATCTTTAATATTTAATGTTATTTTGTCTAGAAAAAGTCTTAAAAACAAACAAAAAAAACAAAATTGCAACTTTGAAAAAGACACAAGTAAATATAACACTGGGGTCCAACGAACCCCAAAGACACTTCCGCACTTTACTGCGAGTTAAGTAGCAGATTATTAGAAGGTGGCAACTATGGAAACCCTCCCCAAACGTACTAACTGAATTTACGTGGGAGTAAAATGTCTCAAATATTTATTTTCCAATTAAACTTACATAATGAAATTTGGCTGGGGTCCAATAGACCCCCAGGGTTATATTTAAAGGTTAAGTGGGCTGGTCCAGTTACCCCCTTTAATTCTTTTCAGAAGTAGATTTGCAATTATTACATCTGGAAGGTTACATAATTTATTTGCCTTTCACTATTTTATTAATTTAATTCATTACCATTGTCACTTCCAAGTTTTTTCTTTCTTTTTTTTTCCTTCTTAAAACAATCTATTAAACTTCATTGTTATTTTCACAGCTTTTTTCAATTTCCAGTCCACTTAACCTTACCGGTTGGGTAAGGTTAAGTGGGTCATATTGCAAATTTATAAAACATTCCATATTTGACAATAATTGTAAGCACAATGATTTTTGTTTTCACAATATAAGGAGAAAGCCTCTCTCAAATACCATGCGAAATTTCACATGTATAGGTCAAGTATATAACATTTTAGAACTAGTTTAAAAAAGTGGAAAAGTTAGCCTAACTCTCCCCTTCCGTTAGATCTCTTTACACTCTTAAAGGTGGTGAAAAAGGTTTTTCTGGCTAATAATGAACACACCGAGTTCTTAACATACATTGTTGGATTTGTCAAAGTTCACTTACGATCGACTATAGTACCGTATCTCAAATATTTTTTCGTAATGCTGTCCGTTAAGGCTAAATGTACCGAAAAAAAACTTGCAGGAAAATTCAATAGATCGCAGCACTATCAGAAGGAATTTACTTTACGGATGTCTGAACAAATAGTCCGATTTTCGATCTGTAAACGGCATTTGACTCCTTTTTGTAATAGAATTTACGCTACGAAACCCTTTCTCCACAAAAAACTTGTAGAAACTCTATTTTGAAATTTTTTTCTCGTACTTCCGGGAACAATTTAAAAAATGTGGGCTTATAGCGCGATGGCGACAAGCTTCCAGAATCCAACGCCGTGTCAATCATGCAAATCGGATGAATAGGAGCGTCGTAAAGTCAAATTTGGAAAAACACCTCACACCCCTCCCCCTTCCACGCCGCGCCGTCGCGCCATCCGCCCGTGCGCCCACGCGCTCCCTGCGCCGCCACCGGCAGGGAGTCTCTGGGCAAGCCAGTCTCGGTTGCCTGCGCACGGCTGCCGCGCGCGAGGCTGGCAAGCCAGGCAGTCATGCTTTCGTCATTTTCCATCTCAACATATTTTTTCCCCATAAATGAAACTAGTGATGCTGTAACAGAGGTAAACGGTCTCATATATTTAATAGCAATTAGTTCTTGTTTCATTTTGATGGTAGTATAAATAATTTGAATAGTAGTATAACACTATCTTGTTTACATACTCCCGTCTTCCTTCAAATATGATCAAAAAATTGTTTGAAGTATTACTCAAAATATCGATTACCGTTTGGAACCGATTTCAAAAAGAAAATGGAATATTAGTGATATTCACACAATTAGATCCATCTCCTCACATATTATTTTAGATATCTGTTACTTCTAAGATCTTCCGTTATCATTCCACCATCGAAAGAATGAGCAGAGATTACGCACGAGCTCTTTTATCCTACGACTCGATTTTTAATTTCCCGTATACGTACGTATATACGGAATTGTTTACGTAGTATAGGGAAAGTTATTTATTTAATGCTGCGCGAAAAAACGGCGGATTTTCGGAAGAAAAAAAAATTCATTGCAGGGCCCTGATAACGAAAAGGAAATAAATCTAGTTGCTAAATTAAGAAAAAAAATCCCCTAACACGTGGTGTAGCCAGAATCCCTCTTTTGTGGGTCCTTGATACCGAAAAACCAATTGAAAGCAAAACGTTTGTGTCTGTCCGTCCGTCTGTGAACACTACTAGCGCCTAAACCAGACCTGCACAGCATTTTGCACTTTCACTGACCTCAGGAGCTGCATGCGGGCAACTCGGGTGCAAATGAGAAAATCGATGAAGGGTGGGGATGAGACCCAATCTAGGAGTGGGGTCCACCAATCAGAATGCGCAATTCGAAATATAGCGCGTAAATTTAAAGAGCAATCGGCAAGAACATGACGGTCATATACAGTTCAAGTAATATAGTCTTTTGTATTATATTGCAAATGTTTGTTCTCGATATATGACAGGGCGAAATATGAAACTACAACGAATTATACATATTAGATTTCGACACCAAGTATTATAATTGCTTGTAGGGCTTATAATGTAATTCGCTTTGCTACGATGTAATAACAAATTGAGTGTTGTACTAAACACAAAACTGTGATACTGAATTGTTTTTGTTTGATGATGACAGCAATAAACTATTTTTTTAACTACGTTTAATTGAATAAGACGGTTCTCTCAAAGAAAAAACATATTGTTCTTAAAAAAAATCATGATTATTTTCTGTTCTAATTTTTGACAAGAGTGTAGAGTCGTTTACGACATCATATAAAAATATAAAGCCCTTTGCATTCTACTTAACCAATACCCATGATTATCTTATGATTGTCCGTAACATATCGTGACAGAAGTTTGCTCGTTGATCTCTTTTATTCAGTTTCATAATGGGGAAAAATGGTCACAAATGTGCTATTAAACATTACTCTTCTTGGAATTGCCACATATTCTATTTTTATATCAATCTTGATGTGAGAGATTGCTCTTATGATTTTGTTCATTTTTCTATGATTTGGAGATTATATCATTCCTGGTGAACAATCAATTATTAAATTGCAATTTTGTGTTAGAATTAATATTTTTCTTATATATATATATATATATATATATATATATATATAAGCATATATTTTAAAGCTATTGCTTTAAAATAATGCTTACTAGTCACAATGAGCATGTTATTTTCTTTAAAAAAATTAGAAAATGAAAATACATACAGTGGTGGATACAAAGGTGGATATACAGTAGTGCACAGAACGTAAACAGTGAATTATGACCCTGGTGACTTGAAATACTAGATATAATCCATTTAAACAAATGGGCATATAATTTTGAAGCATGGATCATTAGACGCCCAGGCATTCAATCTACGCGCCGCGTCGTGCTACGTCAGACTTCTCCCCGACCCGCAAAGCTTCCTACTCCCCACTACTTGCACTTTCGGCGCTGCCACGGGCAGGCGAGCGGCTCGCAAGTGCAGAATGCCCGCAGGAGCAGGTGTTGTGCAGGTCTGGCCTAAACTATATGTACTTTTTTTTTTTGGTTTGTTTTTTTCCCTCCCAAAATGAAGAAGCCCCTGTCGATCTGGCTCGAGTCAAAGCTTTGAAATTTTGAAAAGGAATCTATAAAACTAAGCGGTACTTTACATGAAACCCCCCTAACATTTTCGAAATTTTCTCAAAAACGGCTCCAACTTTTTTCTTTAAATTTCTTGTAAGAATAGAGTAAAACACACTTATTAAGGTGAAATCAGTCATAATTTCACGGTTAACTCTCAATTTTCGAAAATTCTAAAAGTTTCAACTTTCTCGGCCTCTTCCTACAACTACAAAATTGCAGATAGAGATTTTTCCTTCAATTAAAATTTGTTCTCCAAAGCGAGTTCTTTCATTACGACTATGTACACTTTTTTGAAAATTTTAGTATTTTTCGCGCAATATTGCTTGCAACATGTGCAATTTGAAAAAATTATAAAAAACAGATTTTCTCAAAAATTGCTCCAAATTTTTTCTTTGAACTTTTGGTAGGGACAGTGCATAATGTAGTCTATGATATTACATAAACGCCATATTGCTCTATTCTTTTTTATTTGCAAAATTTACAAAAATATTTGTTTAACTTGTCTCTCACGTAGGTAATATTTACATTAGCGGCGATTTGTTTACATTATTACATTTATAAGAAGATGTGTTTTAAATAATGTCCTACAAAGTTTCTCCAATACTCAACCGTTTTCTATGAAAACTAGCTCAAAATTCGACATTTTCAGAAACGCTCAAACACCAATTTCTTATAAATGGCTCCAAATTTTTTTTCATGCTTTTCGAACGTATAGTGCAAATTGCACTCTTTAATATGGCGTGAAGTTTATTTTGGGGTATTTTTTTCTTTTTTCAAAAGTTTCACAAATGTAATTTTTGTGAAAGATCTCTCACACCTCTAATACGCACATTACCAGCAATTTGTAAACACTATTGTAATTGTGAGTTAATGTGTTTCAAATGACTTCAAAGGAAGTTTTTCGGAAAATCAAAAAATTTTTTGCGAAAAAGATCTTCAAATTTCTCATTTTTAGTAGCACTTAAACGCCATTTTCTTAAAAACGGCTCCTAATTTTTCAAAAAAAATTCCCCAGATCGAGGTTTTACTGTTCTTTAATATTCTATAATTGATATTTCCGTTCTATCATCAGGAACTCGAAAACTTAAGAAAATATCAAATAATGTACTTTGGGCGACGATAGATGGCAGTTGGTACGACAGTGTAGCAATTCCGAATAGCTAGCCCAAACCCAAGAAAATAGAAAACTAATACGAGAAAGTCTGTGCCATTCTGTAGCACCACTAGTTGATCTCAAAACGGCTTGTCTCCTTGATAGAATTCACCTGGTTAATCCCATTTTCCAAGTAAAGTAGCTGAAGATAATTTTTAAAAATATTTTCGTACTTTCGGACATTTGAAAAAGTGGTGTAACAGAATTTCACCGACTTACTCGTAGTAAAGTATTCTAATTTCCTTGTTCTGAGCCAGCTTTACCATCTTGCCCCATCTTCTTCCCAGCTGTTCTATATCGCCACCCACAATAGATTTCTTAAAGTTTTCTTATTATTCGGTTTCCTAATAGTAGATTCGTAATCATGGAGGCTACAAGGAGGAGACTCAACTCCGGTGTTGTAGGCATGGTGGGGGTATGTACGAAAAACGTCGGCAGCTATTTGAAAAATAATACAAAAAAAAACGGGCCCCTTCGCCTTCAGCGACATCACGCGGCGAAAGAAGGAACTTATCTCGGCTTTTCTCGGCCACTAATCGTCAAAATTCGTTTGGTCCAAGTGGGTCAGTTTGCTGCCATTGGCTGTTTTGAAAGCCTTCGTAGTTCTTTCAATTGCCACGTGAGGTCGCTGAAGGCGAAGGGGCCCGGTTTTTTTGGTATTATTTTTCAAGTAGCTGCCGACGTTTTTCGTACATACCCCCACCACCGGAGTTGAGTCTCCTCCTTGTAGACTTCGTGTTCGTAATATTACTTTTAGAATATTAATGAAGAGTAAAACATACTCCTATATGGCAATTTTCATTAATAAACTTGAAGCCGCTGTTAAGAAAATGGCGTGTAAGCGTTACTGTAAATGCGAAAATTGAAGCTCTTTTTTACAGGAGTATTCCGAGTTGCTGGAGGGAGATACCTGGTTGGGAAAGAACCCCGCAAGCCCGCAGGTAGATCGGTCGGTGAAGGTCATGTACATTTTTTTTAAACTTTTAGTTTTCGCGCAGTATTGCGTGCAATATGTGCAATTTTTAAAAAAATACAAAAACAAGATTTTCTCAAAAACTGCTCCAATGTTTTTCTTTTGGAAAGGATAGTGCCTAATGTACTCTATGAGATGACATAAACGCCATATTGCTCTATTCTTTTGTTTTTTCAAAAATTACAAAAATGTAATTCTTTGACTAGCCTTTCATTTCGTAAATATTTTCATTAACGGCGATTTGTACACATTATTACATTTAGGAGTATATGTGCTTTACATTATGTCTTAAAAATTCCTCGACTACAGATGTTTTCTGTGAAAACGAACTGAAAATTCCGAATTTGCACAAATGCTTAAACGCCATTTTCTCAAATTACGTTTGCTCTAGTTTCATTTGCTGGGAAAAATATATTGAGATGCGAAGTGACGAAAGCATAACGGAGTGCCTGCATTGCCTGCCCGTCCGCTGCAAACCCCCGGGATTAGCAGTGCCGGTGGTCTCCGCCATGGAGTCGGAAGTATGGGTCAGGGGGGACTGAGCGACCCCCCAATCGTAGAATTGGAGGGTCGCCGACCCCCTAAAATCAAAATAAATGGCAATAAAATCTCACGTCAAGTATCCGACTTTTCTTTTGACTTTTCGTCGTTCGAAAATATGAACGTTCTCAGAAAAACACTTTACCCAAATAGACGATACGCCGCGTCCGATGTCCGATGTTAAGAAAGAATAAAAAATTTAATAAAAAAAGGCACCATATAAAAGTGTTATTTTCTTCATGCTAAATGTGTCATCGGCTCGAACGAAAACTTTGTTGCAATACAACAAAATTCTCTGCTGAATATATGACGCCTCATAAAAAATATAGGCCTATGGATTTAAGCGTGACTTATAAAGAAAATGTTTGTTTCTTGAGTGTTTGAAAAGCATGTGGTGTAAAAACGTCGGGGACAACGGGCCGCGGCGGCGGCGGATGAAAGCGGACAGAAAGGTTCGGAAAAATGGCCCAACGCGGGCGGGATTTCCTTTACCTTTTGACGTCATATTTTCGTGGGGCAGATCTTGTCTATTGCAATATTCACTCTTCTTCCGTTTTTTATCCCTTCTCAGGGTGCAAGTTTTCCAGTTTTCCGGAGATGTTTGAGAGTAGCATCTTTGTCACAAACAGATCCGTAAGAGTTTTCACCAAAGACGCTTGTTCGGTTTGAGCGCATACTTTTTTGTTAGTGCAGTTTGTCCAAGTACAGATTTTTATCCAAATAGGTAAGTTGATTTTATCGTTGACAAGCATCAATTTTTCTTTTTTCTGTTACCACATTTAAACGACTTATTGAAATTGTAAATTGTGTGTTGCAATGTAAATATTACGAGTAGTTACATAATTTGTACGTCCCAGAAATAATTTACGTTAAATACAAATTATGAAACGTGCAAATAGTAACACGAATCAGCTGAGCATCACTACGTTTTTTAAGAAACCTAAGGCAGATTTTGATTCAAATGGTAAGTTGCCGTTTTTATTAATAAAAAAAAATTACAATTAAGTGTCCGAATTCTAAAACGACACAGACGCACGAACGATCAAGAAGCCGTTGAACTGATTGTGGGATTTTAGAAAAAATTAAAGTTACTCCAATTTGAATTTTAATTAGACTGAAATATGCAGAATAACAAATCTTTTTCTATTTAACATGTTTTTGTTAGATTAATTAATAACTGCACATTTTCACATAATGAGATGCAATAGTTTTTTATATTTAAGTCGATATTTGTCGAGTAATAATGATCGAAGTTACTTGAAAATTCGTTTTAAAAAACTATTTGAGTTATAGATGACGATAGGTTTACTATTATTACTAAAAATTATTGTTGTTAATTAATATTAAATATTTAATGGAACCGTGCTCGTAGATGTCGGTTAGGAGATTCAAATCAAAAAAAGTATCCAGGGAATTTTTAATTTCGAAAACCGTTTAGCGAGAAAGTTATTCATTTAGGTGCAGAGAAGTTTTTTACAAAATTTCAGAACAAAATATTCATAAGTCTAAAAATTATGGCAATTTATTTGACACTTGTTTTGGCGCGCTCGGCGACTCTCCACCTATAAAAAGTCGGTGGAGAATCGCCGAGCGCGCCAAAATAAGTGTCAAATAAGGGTGTACGTCAAAATTCAGAATAGTCAAAAATCAGAATGGTTAAAAATAAGAATTACAGATAATCAATTTTATTAACAATATTAAAATAATAATTTAATAATTTAATTAAAGTTTTACGTTCGAATTATTTCTTGTTCATTATCAGCAATGCTGATTTTTTGACCATTCTGATTTTTGACTCACACCCTCAAATAAAACTTCTCTGCACCTAAATGAACAACTTTCTCGCTAAAAAAATTTCGAAATCGAATATTCCTTCGACACTTTTCGATTTAAATATCCTAACCGACATCTACGAGCACGGCCCAGTTTAGTTTAATATTTAATATTAATTAACAACAATAATTTGTAGTAATAATAGTAAACCTATCGTCATCGGTAACTCAAATAGTTTTTGAAAACAAAAGTTCAAGTAAAGTCGATTATTTATTACTCGACAAATATCGAGTTAAATATAAACTAGTGGTGCTACAACAGCACTTACTTTCCCGTATTAGAGGAAACAGCTAAGTAGTACTGTAATATTGCACTTTATGCGCTACTAACATCTTCGCTTGGAACTCAATATTTCCATTGCAGTGTTGTCAGAACTATGTGAATTCTACAACTTCACAAACACAGAATGCAAAAGTTTTGTAACCCTGTATTGGAAAAAGAAGCCTGATACCCTGGAAATATAGAAATGCCTTCCATTGGGCCATGATTAGGGAAGAGTATTTTAAAACCATGCAACAAATTCTCTACTCACTACAAATGGTACAGCATTTGGTGCAAAACTAAATATTTGCCTGCAAATATCAACATAAATTAGACAATTATAACTCCTTTTCATACAGCTCCATTAGGTCACAACAATGACACTAATTCACAGATATCCGCGAGAGCAAAGTGAATTCCATTGTTGCTGACCCTGCATTGTCGCTATTCTGAGAGCTATTAATTCTTTTTACTCATTTCAAATATTTCAAAATAAACAATTTCTAAAATATTAATGTGTAAGTCTATAACAAAGTTCGAATGTAAGAAACGAAGAAAGAAATAATATACAAAATTGCACATTCTAATTTACGACGCATCCAGCTGTCCGAAGCGCAGTAAATTTACAGCGGCCTATTACGTTTGTCACAAAATTAAAGAAAAACTACTCGTATTTTGAAAAAATTAAGCATGACCGTATTTATTTTATTTATTTATTTGTCAAAAAACAGAAACAGAATGGCACAGCAATGGCAGAGCGTAGGCTTCCGCGGCCGGAGTCAATATTAAGTTGGCTGTCCGGGTGACGCCGCCTCCATGGCAAAGGTGCCGACGTTTCGGTCGCCATTCTGCGACCTTCCTCAGGGCGTAATGCGCGGAGCTGTACTGTGCACGGGTTAATATAGGGCTACGTTCCCCTTCTACCTGTGTACCGGTTGGTACCAAGGCATTCGTCTTCACGATGCCTGGAAACACCTATTTTACCAGGACGTCCGGTCTCGAACGGACGCGGTCCTAGCTGCTCCCCTACGTCCGGTAACGGACGGAGCGCCCGTCCGTCAACAGCGCCCCGCGGAGAGCCCGGCCCTGATTGGCCGGTGCACTCTCTCCGCATTGGCCGACCACCCGGCCAACCGGTACACAGGTAGAAGGGGAACGTAGCCCTATATTAACCCGTGCACAATACAGCTCCGCGCATTACGCCCTGAGGAAGGTCGCAGAATGGCGACCGAAACGTCGGCACCTTTGCCATGGACGCGGCGTCACCCGGACAGCCAACTTAAGAATGGCACAGACTTTCCCGTATTAGTTTTCTACTTTCCTGGGTCTTCGCTAGCTATTCGGAATTGCCACATACTCTTTCTTGCCAGCTACCATCAATCATCGCCAAAAGTACATTTTTTTTGTCATTTTCTTAATTTTTCGGTTTCCTATTGGTAGAACAGAAACATTAATTTTAGAATATTAAAGAACACAAAAACCTAGCCGTAAAATGGCAATTTTCTTTTAAAAATTATGTGCCGTTTAAGAGAAAATGGCGTTTTAGCACTACTAAAAATGCGAAATTTGAAGCTCATTTTCACAGAAAATATTTGAGTTTTCAAAATACTTTATTTGAAGTTATTTGAAGCACTTACACTCACAAATATAATCATCTTTACAAATTGCGGATAATGTGCATATTAAAGATGTGAGAGATCTTTCAAAAAATTTACATTTATATAATTTTTGAAAAAAACAAAAAAAACTCAAAATAAACTTCATGCTATACTAATGAGTGTAATTAGCACTATCCGTTACAAAAGTTTCAAGAAAAAAATTGCAGCCATATACGAGAAAATGACGTTTGAGCATTTCTGAAAATGCCGAAATTTGAGCTACTTTTCACAGAAAACGGTAGTGTTTTCGAGAAACTTTACTTGACATTATTTAAAGCATATTTACTCGTAAATATAATAATGTAAAAAAATCGCCGATAATGTAAATATTAACGACGTGAGAGACAAGTAAAAAATTTACATTTTTGTAATTTTTGAAAAAACCAACCGATAGACCAAAATGGCTTTTATGTCATTGATAGAGTACATTTACCACTATCCCTACCAAAAGTTTAAAGAAAAAATTTGGAGCCGTTTTTGAGAAAATTTTGTTTTTGTAATTTTTTAAAATTGCACATATTGCACGCAATATTGCACGAAAACTACCAAAATTGTGAAAAACATTTACATGACCTTTATTAAAGAACTCAATATGCAGAACAAATTTTATTTGAAGAAAAAATCTCTATCTTCAATTTTGTAGTTGGAGAAAGACGCCGAAAAAAAATTCAAACTTTCACAATTTCCGAAAATTCAGAACTGTACGTGAAAATAGGACCTATGCCATGTTAAAAAGTGTATTTTCCTCTATTCATACAAGAAATTTAAAGAAAAAATTTGGAGCCGTTTTTGAGAAAATGTTGAAAATCCCCGGGGAGCTTCATATAAAGTACCCCCAAATTTTAAAGAATCTTTTTCAAAATCAGAAAGTTTCGACTAGAATCAGATCGACTGGGGAATATCAATTTTGAAGAAAATCGACCGAACGGTTTAGGCGCTAGCGTTGACCACAAACGGACAGACGGACGGAATGCCGTCAATCGATTTTTAAGTATAAAGAAGCAACAAATAATGGATTTTGACACACCACGAGATAGAGGATTTTTTTGTCTTAATTTAGCAACTGGTTTTATCCACTTATTCGTTTTCACGGCCCGGCAATTAATTTTTTTCCGCCGAAAATTGGTCATTTTTTTCGCGCAGCATTACATAACTTTCCCTATACCACTCCTATATCACTCCGTGTATACGTACGTATACGGGAAAGTAAAAAACTATTGCATTTCATTACGTGAAAATGTGCAGTTAATAATTTTTATTTTAATAACAATACATCTAACAAAAATATGTTAAAAGAAAAAATATGCGTTTTGTTATTCTTCATATTTCTGTCTAATTAAAATTCAAATTGGAATAATTTTAATTTTTAACTAAAATCCCACAATCTGTTCAACTGCATGTCGACCGTTCGTGCGTATGTGTCGTTTTAGAATTCGGACACTCAATTGCTTGCTTAAATACCTCATGGATATATGTATATTAAGATCAATGTAGGTAATTTTGACAGAAAAAACAATGTTTAACTTATTTTTTAAGAAATCTATTTCTCACAAATATATTATTTAATATTTTAAGCCTACATCGATTCCTTTTCCAAAGCAATTTCGAATCGGCACCGTTTTCGTACGTGGTGTCAATATGCTTTTGCAATACATAAAATTTGTGCTTTTGGGTATCTACACTCAGAGAAAAATGATTAGCTGGTTCAACTGATAAAACAGTTATATGGACTATTTAACTGACTGATTAGGAGAACTAACCAACTAACTCGTTTGTTGAACATTCAAACCAAAAGTTGGTGGTAGTAATTTTCAGTCGTTTCAATTTTTATTCAGTTGGCAAAACTAAAGTATGTTAATTGTAATCTGTCAATAACTGTTTTTTCTCACTGTGTATACAACACATTTTACAACAGAAATTAAAGAACCCATAGTGACACTTTTTTTAATTAAATAAAATTATTGTTGTAAAGACAAAAATGATTTTCAGTATAAAATAGATGTTTGTCAACTGTTTAATAAATCTTAAAGTATTAAAAATAAAAAACTCCTTTATCGGTACGTCGTCATGATCCTTCACTATAGATATAGTTCAGCTTAAGCTACGTCATGTATTCAAGTTGTCTATACTTTCAATAAGTAAAATATTTTTTCGTGTAATAATTATCATTTTGGTAAATTTCAAGGACAGGGTTCGGCTCCTATTGACGCGCACGATTCGGTTCCGAACGAGTCACTCGCGGCGCCGCCACAGTGTGCCCGGCCTCACGACCACGTGGCCAACGCACTTTGTGTGAAATCGTGACGCTTCGCTACCCGTGTCCAGTGGCGTAGCGTGACTCACACGTTTGGGGATGCTCAACAATAACACACAAAATGTCACTATCAACAACTTCGTCTAACAGGCGAACGCAACACAAGGCAGATACACTGGGACTACTTCCATGATCTCGATTGCTTACGACGGTGTAGGCGCTTCCCACAAAATCCTCACAGCAGTCAGGGCTGCCGATGTCTTGGAAGCAAATTATACAATGGCTCAGCTTTAATTCTTATACGCGAATGGCAATAAGACCATTTGTTAATTTATACATTGCAGACTTAAATAATATGTAATCTATTTAAGAGATAATACAATTTCTTGGATATTAATTAAGAAATAGTAGTCAGGCACTATTTCTACAGTTTGTACCCATGATCAAGCAGGGACTCCCGAGTGAGAGAGAGAAAGATAATTTACTGAACGCCTGAAGTGTGCTGCGCTCTCGTGCACAAACGAGGTTCTTTCCGCAGTAGACGCTAGCGTAAAGCAGTCGGGTTTCTCTGGGCCAGGGGCGAAGAGGGGAGAGGGGGACCTCGCCATCTGCGCATGCGTCATTGCTCGTCGCAATGTGGCGGCAGACGCTGAAGTATTTTAGCATCCAAGCAATCAGAGGCCAGCTTCAACAGCCCGCCGAATTCAATCATAGGAAATCAATTTTAAATTAATACAAAACGTGTTTCGCTCAACAGACCACTTGTAAGATTATCAATACAGTATTTAAGGTTCTTATATACGGGGATGCTCAGCATCTCAGCGTCCCCTGACGCTACGCCACTGCCCGTGTCCAAGTTGAGGACGAGGCTCGGGCCTTCGGCCCTCGCGTTAACATAAAACATCCTTGAGCCTGTCCAACGCATAATTACCAACGCATTTTATGCAAATACTCACCTTAAATGTTTACGCAAATCCACGAAAAATAAACCATTGTAATTCTCCATTACACATTCGCAATATAGTTTACGCAAATCCGCGGAAAAATAAACCATTGTAATTCTCCGTTACAGATTCGCAATATAGTTTACGCAAATCCGCGAAAAATAAACCATTGTAATTCTCCATTACACATTCGCACCACACCGCACAATGCACAATGCAAACACAAAGGCATCTTCCCGCTCCCTGAGTGATCCGTTCTCGTGGTCCGCGCGAGTGAACCATGCGCAAGTGAACCGTGCGCCGTTGTTTTAGTGAGCCGAACCCTGTCCTTAAAATCAGCCATCATTTTATATTATTTGTTTCAAATAATAATTGATAATAAAATATTTCAGATTCATCAAAAGAATCAACCTCTGAAGTTAAAACAGACGAACTCCATCTGCAGCACGACATAAACTCTACGGAAATGGATCCTCAAAAGGCAGAATCTCCCAAAGAACGAGTAGAACTAAATAATTCTGATAAAAGCAGTTGTCTCGATAAGCAAAATATACCTCCAATTGAATTTAAATTTCCCCGAGACAAAGACGGTCGTTGCTGTCAGCATGAACGGTTCAAAAAATATCCATGGATGTACTATATTGAACAGAAAGATCACATCCTATGCTTTATATGTCTTGAAGCTTTTCATCATGGAAAAAAATATACATCACGTGGTAATAAAGAAACTTTTGTTACTGTTGGTTTCTGCAATTGGAAGAAGGGTAATGAAAAACTGAAAACACATGCAACTAGTCAGCATCATTTGCGATAGTTTAAACTATATTCATCACTTAAAACATGGAAATCGAATAAACCTACGTTTTGATAATAATTTACGAAAAGAGCAAGAAGATGCCCGTACATCTTTACGCATAATAATTAGTTCAATTCGTTATCTCGCCCGCTCTGGTCAAGCATTAAGAGGAAATGATAATGACGGAGGTAATCTTATTCAATTATTAGAAGAAAGATCGCTAGATTCGGTAGAATTTGACTCACGGCTAAAACGAAGAGATGAATGGCTTTGTGGAGATATACAAAATGAAATAATAGAGATTATGTCTCATAACTTAATGCGGAAAATGGTTAAAGAAATCAAGAAAAGCTCTTTCTTTTCTATTATGGCAGATGGAACCACAGATTCGACTGGTTGTGAACAGTTCTTTGCTTGTTTACGTGTTGTAGATCCTGTAGATTTCAAAATAAAAGAGTTGTTCTTGGGTCTTTATTGTCTTCCTGATTCTAAAGCAGAGACTCTATACAATGCAATCAACGATCTTTTAATTCGATTAAATTTAAATATTCATGATATGAGAGGTCATTGTTTTGATGGCGCTGCAACAATGTCTGGTCATATAAGTGGAGTTCAAAAGCGCCTTTCAGTTGAAGAACCTAAGTCAATGTTTGTACATTGTGCTAATCATTCACTTGATTTGGTAATTCAAGAAGTAGCAAAAAGGTGCGACCTCATTGCAGATAGTTTAATGCTAGTAAAAGTTGTTTCTAATGTAATATTGGAATCATCTAAGCGGAAAAACATCTACTGCGGAATTGTTTTGCCACCATGTACAGAGGATAGTATTTCGCGACTACTCCCCTTTGTCCGACTCGATGGTGCATTCGAGTTAAATCAATGAAAAGATTTGTTGATAATTATTTACGAGTCATGGAGACATTAAAAATTATATTAAGTGATGAGTCATGTGCACTTAGCATTGACAGAAAATCTGTTTTGAGAGAGTACCTTACATGTATGGGTAAATTTGAAACATTGCTATCGCTAAAACTTGCAATTTTAGTTTGTGAACCTGCTGAAATGTTGGCTAAAGCACTTCAGAGTGAAGACTTTACAGCAACCGGTGCAAAGCAAGCTGCTCAAATGTTGTGGAATACTTACAACAACATGAGTGAAGCTGACTACAACAAAGTATGGAATGCTTGTGAGAAAGTATCAAACGACTGTTTACATCTTGAAATGCCACGCCCTCCAAAATTAAGGATGCCTCCAAAAAGGTTCCAGCAAGGAAGCACTCCGGCTCAAATAGATGCAAAAACTTCTCTACGGCAAAAGTATATTCACGTGATCGACTGGTTGAAAAATGAATTAGATCGAAGGTTTGAGCAGCCAGGCATGAATCAACTTATAAAATTAGAAAAAATACTTTTAAACCCCCCTTCATCTGAAGAACATTTAGAAGATTCTTTAAATATTCACAGACCGGACTTCGACGTTGGAACTTTGTATGCACAGTTAAAATTACTACCTACTGTCATAAAAGACACTAATAATGTTAAACAATTTGCCGCTGCGTTCAAGCTGTTGCCGAATGAGTGTCGTCGAATGCTTTCAGAAGTTGAAAAGCTTTTGCTACTAATCTTGACAGTTCCAACTACTTCCACCTCATGTGAAAGATCCTTCAGTGCTCTTCGGCGTATATTAACATATCTTCGAGGAAATATGACGCAAAAGAGATTGACGAATCTTCTAATTCTTCATGTTCACCAAGAATTAACAAGGCAAATTGATTTAGATGAAGTTTTAGAAGAATTTATATCGCGAACACAGGAACGAAGAAAAATATTTGGCGTTAAAATCTAAATAATATGTATCGATTAATAGTGTATATTTAATTGATATAATATATAAATCTAAGGCAAAGTATAGATGAAAACTATAAAGAGAAAATATACATTTACTTTAAGGTAAAAAGAAATACACATATTTACTTGAATCTTCATTCAGTCCCAAAACAATATAGATTTCATTATAAAACAATAAGTCATTTTTAGTATCATACCTGAAAATTAATGTATACTTTTTCTGTTTAGTAGCAATTTTTTACCTAACCCTTGAGTTTCTTATTATATACTTTGTATATTATTTATAAACAATTACTCTAAAAGTATAAATAGTTACTATATAAATTATAGAATTATAATTTATAATCTATATAAATTACAAATATATATATATATATATATTGAAACGCACCGCGCCTCTAAATAGAAACGCGATACATTTCAACTTAAACAACCAGAGAACATACAAACGGCGCGAGCATAACTAGGCAGCATGGCAACACGGAGGGGAAGGGGGGCGTCACGTGGAGCGTGAGACACGAGGGGAGGACAGCGAGAAGTCGGTTGAGAAGGGGAGACGAGCGGAAGCCACGCTAGCGGACGGAGGTGGTGCGCGAGCGGTGCGAGTTATTTGGGGAAAAGTACCCCTAAGTGCTGAATAACTTAATAGACTTGCATAGTATTACATTTCGGACAGTTAAAGAAGTGTGATGCAGACCGAACAGCATTGGGAAGTCAACGGATAGAGTGTATGGTAAACCGAAGAGTGTGAAACCCGCCTGTAGCGTGAGCACATGCATCGCGAACGTAGGTTTTGGGGAAAGATAGAATGTGTAATGCACAAGACAGTGACTGAACCAGTGATCATTTGTGAGACCGATCAAGCAGTGTCTGACGGGTTTTCAGTGTATAGGAACTTTCCATAATGAACTGTATGATGACGCGTGAGGAGAACAAGAACACGTGGGTATAGGTTACCGATATTTCACCGGTGATTCAGAGAGTAATATAGTGTAACGTGTTTAGCATAATCAGTTACAACCCAAATCTGGAGTTCAGACTGTCAGGACAAGCATAAGTTAATTAGATGCACTAGTGTAGAAGATACGCGTGGAGCAGCGTGAGGGGCGAACACTTGCCTACTCATCTCCGGCTGGGGGCCGAACGGCTCCGGGACCACGCGACGGGAGCCGAAGCCGCCGCCACCATCGGCGCCGGGCCCCAACGAAGCGACGTGACTCAGGTGGTAACAGGTATGATGCTAGCATTGAAGGTATTAAGTTTTGGTACCGAAACATAGTAATCATTGCATAGGGGATCAGTGTTCGAAAGTGTAATAGTGATATTAGATGAATAAACATCAAACTGTTGTTGTATAATAAACTGTACGTATTTATTGTACCCCGAACATCCCAGGGTCCACATTCGCGAAAAAGATCCCGAGCCCTGCCTGAAACAAACAAATTTATTGTACCGTGCCACTTCACGGGTAAGTCACGATTGACCCCGAGCAGTCGGTACGTCACAATTGGCGCCTGAACAGGTTGTACTCGCGTATTTAAGAAATGTGGCCCTGGCAAATGTAACCAAACATTGGAAAGTCACAGTGTGAGTAAAATCAAGTTTGAAAGATAATACCGTATAAAAAAAAAATGTTTGTAGTGTATTGAGTTATTAGATGGTAGTTATTAGTAATTGTAAAAACGTGCAAGCAGTTATAAAAAGTAATGTTGGAAGGGAAAATTTATAATTGGGGGAATATAAAATATTGTGTTGATGTAGTATAATGGTATAACAAAGTAGAGTTGAAAACAATTTGTAGACAGGGGCAAGAATTTATTGTTTGGTGGGGAATAACTGTAATAACATGTGCATGGACAGAAATATGTGTAGCAAGTGTAAAGATATAATAATTACTTAGTGATCACAAAAGTTACACTAATACAGTGTGTATGTGTAAGTGATCATTTGGGAAATACAATTAATAAGTCTTGTATTAACAACGACATATGGAAAATGTTAGAATACATAGCAGTTTTGATAAACAGAAAGATTGGAATAATATAGTGGGTACGGGTAGTGGTTTATTGTTCATTGAGTAAAATTAAATGTTTGTTGAGGAAGTATAGAGCAAATGTAGAGAATTTACATACAATAGTAATTGTGAAGGTAAATATTATTTTGTTAATTGTGTAATTAGTCAATTTAGAAAACAGTGTGTAGCATAACCATTACATATGTGTAAAAGAAATACAGTGTGTGTTATTTTAATATCTGTGGGAATAAATACGTGTGCAAATGACAATATAGATTAAAGTCAAGGGAAAATAATTCAATGTTAAGGAAAATAAGTTGTATCGTTGAAATTTTGTGGGTAAGATTATGAAGTAACAAATGGTATGTTTATGTATTACTGAGGGAAGTGCTAGGAGTGTGTGAAATTTGATTGTGAATTATTATAGCAGTTTTGCAGAGTGTTGAGGGTATTGATGTTATTATTTTCAGGAACTTACTAGAAGGGTTATTTGCAGTATTTGATACATGTGATGTGTTTATGAAGAGTATTTGGGTATTGAATTTATGTGCATAGTTGATGTTAGAACTTAATTATAAAGTGTGTGTATTTGATATTATAGGCAGTAATCGTGTAATAAGGAATTGGGTCGATCACATAGTAGATTATGCAAATGTGGTCTTCATGCAAAAGTTAAAACGAACAGTGAATATAGTGAATGTTCAGAATCATTGCTAAGGCATTGTTGTAGTACAATTACTTGGGGGATCAGATTAGTAGAATTGCGAATAATTACAGCATCAGTGAGAGTGTAGATAAGCTAGTGGTAGCAGCATTGCTGGTACGGAAACTTTTTTACAGTAGATGGACAAAATGAGTGAACGCTACGAAGTAATTGGGGGCGGAAGTTTAGTTGGCGGTAGCAAGATGGAGGCTCAGAAAGCGACGTTAGAGCGGGAGGAAAAGATAGAGCGTGGAGGAGACGCGGATGAAGGAATAGGTGGAAGTACATTCCTGGAAAATGGGGATACCGGATTCGGAAGCAAATTGGACGACTCGTCGGGCGACTGTTTTACCGAAGAAGTACAAGTCACATCAACACCGATGAACCAGGCAGCAGGGAACCCAAATCGGAAGGATCGAACAAATATTTCCACAGACATATTACAAACGATATTGAAGGCAATGGACGATCAAAAAAGGGATATGATGAAAACACTAGATAGTAAGATTGGGGAATTGAGTGGGCAAATAATGACAGAACAGAAAGCCGCAGCAAAGGCGATTGAAGAAAAAATTGAGAAATCGGCGGAACAGGGCAAAAAGACCGAACAAAAGATTGAAGAACTGAATGGAAAAATTGAAGAACAGGATAGGAGAGCTGAAGAACGGTATAACAAGTTACGAGACGAGATTAGAGGACAAGTAGAATCCCTCGATCAACGAGTCGAAATAACAAAGAATGAAGTGTCTAAACTTGCGAAACGAGTGGAAGCCCAAGATCAGTGGATTTTAGAGAAATTTTCGGAACAGAAGGGGGAACTGAAATCTCAGATAAGCCAAATAAGCGGAGAATTGGAAACTCAGTACATCACCAAGTAAATAGTCAGATTGCCGTACAGGACAAGAAAATCCAGGGGGTACAAGGTCAATTTCGAGAGGAGATCCGAACAGTGAAGAGCAAAATGGCGGATATCCAGACTCAAGTCAAGAACGAGGTGCATAGGAGGGAAGAAGACACAAGAACGATTCAGCAATCGATCAAGGAAGAAATAAAGGGAAACATCCGAATATGCGAAGAAAAAGTATCATCCTTGCAGTCCGATGTGGAACTAATTAAAGAATGTCGGATAATGCCAATCATCACCGGTGGAATACCAACGTTCACGCCCCCAAAGTCACTAAAGTTTTCGGGAGATGGTCGAGTAAACCCCTGTGCATTCATGCGAGCAGCAGAACGACATCTAGCCGTGATCAACACATCGGAAAGATGCAAGGTCCAATTCCTATACCTGATGCTGGATGGAAATGCACGAACGTGGGCTGACACATTCGATGCATTTCCGGAGACATTGAAGGAATTTCAAGACCGGTTTTACGAGCGGTACTGGAACGACGAGATTCAAATGAATGTCAAGTTAAATCTGATGAATGGGTATTATAACCAGTCGATGGGAACCATGCGGGAATACGCAACGCAACGCGTTGGAGATTGTAAAACACTACGCCCCTCCAATGAATGATCAAGAAATCATATGTCTATTGACGCGCCAGTTTCCTGTGTCGATCCAAAACAATTTACGAAGTGCGAACCACACCAATCTAGAAAGTTTCATGAACGCACTAGGAGGGTATGACCTAACTTTTGCTAATGCCCCGAAGAACAAGAGGGAAGGAAATGTGAACACCCTGAGCATGGAGCCAGCCAGTAGACAAGGGAACGGTGGTGGAGCAGACAACCAGTGGATACGACATGAGACAGGAAGTCGGGGGCAATCGGAACAGAATAATCAAAGACCGCAATGGAGAGGACAAGACCCAAACCGTCGAGAAGAAGAGAGAGGAACGAACCAAAGGACGCCCAATCAATCAGCACGGCCTGGCCCAAGTGGAGGACAGGGAACATCTTTAAACAGATAGAGTCCGTGATGACAGGCGACCCCATTACGGACACAAGGAAGGAAGAACTGAATGTGGTCCCTATCAACACGATTCGGTCGGTATCTTATGAATCACAACCGTGGCAGAGGAAGAAAAGTTCGGAAGTTCGCATGAGAAAATGTCCCACGATCAAAATAGAATGTGAGGGGGTGGTACAGAAGCACTGGTCGACACTGGTTGTACTACAACAGTGGTATCAGAAGAATTTTATAATGAATTAATTGCGAAAGGAAAGCAAGTAATGTGCTTGCCCATGAATAGGGCATTCGTGATAGGAGCAACTCAAAAGAAGTCAAGCCCTATTACGAAACAAATCATGTTTAAAGCTGAAATCGGCGACCAGGCGTACGAGATAGTAGCTCTAGTCGTGAAGAAGTTATTATATCCAACGATCATAGGGACAGACTTTTTATCTGAACAACGGGCGATTATTGACCTCGACCGCAAAGTGATAGAACTAGGATACCAAAGAATCGAGATGGATATGGGGAAGGAAGAGGAATTTGAAGCATGTACGGGCGTATTATCGGAAGAGGGAATAGAAGAAAAACTACGACAACAAGTCAACCAGGCAGAAAGCACTGGAAGATCAGCAGAGATCCAGACTGTTAGAAATATTAATAGAAACAAGAAAGTATTTCAGAAGAATCGAGAGCCAATCAAGGGGTTTGAATTCCGTATTCAACTTACGGACTACACTCCATTCAAGCAACGGAATTACCCAATACCAGTCGCACTGAGACAACAAGTAGCGGAGTTATTAGCATCTATGGTGAACGATGGTATCATTAAGAAAGAAAAAACATCGTACACGAATCCTATGGTAATCGTGAAAAAGAAGGACGGAGGATTACGGTTATGTTAGACGCTCGGAGACTAAATGCAGAGACACTACCATTTAGGGATGCACCACCATCAGTAGAAGAAGCACTACAGAGATTTGGGGGAAGCATCATTTTCTCGAGCACCGACTTCAGCAAGGCCTACTGGCAGATGAAGGTGGCCGAAGAAGACCAGAAATATACTGGATTTTCATTTGAAGGGATATGCTACGTATTTTGTAGAGTACCGTTTGGGTTACGAAACAGCGGAGCAGCACTGATTCGATGTGTAGACCAGATTATACAAGGAAGGATGCCGAACCGAGTAACGACATATGTGGACGATATTGTCGTGCAGGCAGGATCCATCGATCAACATTTTCAAGATTTGCAAGAACTGTTCCAGATTTTACAAGAAAATAATTTGGTGCTCAACTTGAAGAAGTCAACGTGGTTCACTAAAAAGATTGAGTTTCTCGGGTATGTTATATCAAGTGAGGGGCAGACAGTACTATTACGCGTGCCTAAAGTTTCTAATCCAAAATTAAAATTATACGCGAAGTTTTTCCCGCTATATGAGGGACCATATATCAGCGACCAAATAGTAAACACCAATGTTGCCAAACTAGTCAATGAAAGCCAAGAAGTAGTGGGACACTACAATTTCTACAATCTGAGACCATGTCCATCAAACAAGGAGAGTTAAGACGACATCGGCGGAGACCCATGTTGTGGAGGGAGAGTCATCGCACCCCAAGTGTCAAGTTAGTAAAACCAATGTAAGTCCTTGAATTTTGCGGAGAAAAATCCAAATAAAAGGGGGGAGGGGGGTAATGAAACGCACCGCGCCTCTAAATAGAAACGCGATACATTTCAACTTAAACAACCAGAGAACATACAAACGGCGCGAGCATAACTAGGCAGCATGGCAACACGGAGGGGAAGGGGGGCGTCACGTGGAGCGTGAGACACGAGGGGAGGACAGCGAGAAGTCGGTTGAGAAGGGGAGACGAGCGGAAGCCACGCTAGCGGACGGAGGTGGTGCGCGAGCGGTGCGAGTTATTTGGGGAAAAGTACCCCTAAGTGCTGAATAACTTAATAGACTTGCATAGTATTACATTTCGGACAGTTAAAGAAGTGTGATGCAGACCGAACAGCATTGGGAAGTCAACGGATAGAGTGTATGGTAAACCGAAGAGTGTGAAACCCGCCTGTAGCGTGAGCACATGCATCGCGAACGTAGGTTTTGGGGAAAGATAGAATGTGTAATGCACAAGACAGTGACTGAACCAGTGATCATTTGTGAGACCGATCAAGCAGTGTCTGACGGGTTTTCAGTGTATAGGAACTTTCCATAATGAAACTGTATGATGACGCGTGAGGAGAACAAGAACACGTGGGTATAGGTTACCGATATTTCACCGGTGATTCAGAGAGTAATATAGTGTAACGTGTTTAGCATAATCAGTTACAACCCAAATCTGGAGTTCAGACTGTCAGGACAAGCATAAGTTAATTAGATGCACTAGTGTAGAAGATACGCGTGGAGCAGCGTGAGGGGCGAACACTTGCCTACTCATCTCCGGCTGGGGGCCGAACGGCTCCGGGACCACGCGACGGGAGCCGAAGCCGCCGCCACCATCGGCGCCGGGCCCCAACGAAGCGACGTGACTCAGGTGGTAACAGGTATGATGCTAGCATTGAAGGTATTAAGTTTGGTACCGAAACATAGTAATCATTGCATAGGGGATCAGTGTTCGAAAGTGTAATAGTGATATAGATGAATAAACATCAAACTGTTGTTGTATAATAAACTGTACGTATTTATTGTACCCCGAACATCCCAGGGTCCACATTCGCGAAAAAGATCCCGAGCCCTGCCTGAAACAAACAAATTTATTGTACCGTGCCACTTCACGGGTAAGTCACGATTGACCCCGAGCAGTCGGTACGTCACAATATATATATATAATATATATATATATATATATATATATAGATTTACGGGGAGGGGTGAGGATTAAAGTGAGTCTATAATCGCCCCACCCCCTATTTGAAAATACTTCCGACGTCCCTGGTCTCCGCGTTGAAGAAGCGGCCCCTCTCCCAACGGGCGGATGACGAGGGCGGTGTGGAAGGCGGAGTGGGATGAGGTGTTTTTCGAAATTTGACTTTACGACGCTCTATTTATCCGATTTGCATGTTTGATACGGCGTTGGATTCTGTAAGCTTGTCGCCATCGCGCTATAAGCCCACATTTTTTAAATTGTTCCCGGAAGTACGAGAAAAAAAAATAGAGAACGAGTTTCTGCTAGTTTTTTTGGGAAAAGAACTTCGTAGCGTAAATTCTATTACAAAATGGAGTCAAGTGCCGTTTACAGATCGAAAATCGGACCATTTGTTCAGACGTTATTGGTAAAGTAAACTTTAATATATTTGGTGCTGCCACGTGGTGGCGACAAATTGAACTAGTGTCGGTACATTTAACGATTTGAACCACATCTCCATTACGTTGAATTTTATGGCAATCTGGAAGTTAAACAAAAATGTCCTGGATGTTTTTCTTTAAATCGAATAATGTAATGTACTCATGTTGCAGAATTTGTTGTGTAGCATGACTGGAATATATTACTTTTAGGGACTCAAAATACTTCCGTTCTTTATATGGTTATCACAGGCACGTAGCCAGGGGAGGGGCTCGAGGGGCTGAAGCTCTACCCGAAATTCTAATCTTTTTTGTTTTTATTCATTCATTATTTATTTATTAGTTTAAATTTATCCAGATATATCGACATATATTAAAGTAGATTAAAACTCTGCTGATTAATACCTGACGCTTCTTAAATATTTTAATATGTTTGAATCAGGCGCTAAAAATTGCGTGTGAAGATGACTAAAATCAGATATGTAAAAACACTAGATGACGGTATCAGCTGATGTAACTACATTGTCTATATCGTGACGTATTTTGATTTACGCCATTTCGTTTTTATCAGTGTTACTCGTATTTTGAAAGCTACTAAAATGAAACGATCTAAAACCTCATCGAGTCAATTTAGTATCACTTCCTTTTTTAAGAAATATAAAGTCGACTTAGATTCTAGTGGTAAGTAGAGATTCTGTTTTTAGTTTTTGCATTGAAAGCTTTTCCTGTTTGATTTGCCAATTTTGTAAATAGAAAACAATATGTTTGCATATAAAATTTCACATTTTTATTTAAGTAATACTATGTTGAGATAAGAAAATTCCATTGAAATGTTTGTGCGCTGTGATGAGCTTGCTATATCCAAGTGTGCTGGCAAGGATATGATGGCGCAGCGATGATGGCAGGTCACATTGGTGGTGTCCAGTCTAGAATCAGGCAACAGTACCCGAATGCAAGATACGTTCATTGTGCAAGCCATCGCTTAAACCTTGCGTTATCTAATACGATGTCAATTTCTATGGTTAAGAATTGTCTTGGCACGGTCAACGAAGTAGTGAATCTCTTTCGAAATCAGCCATTCGCAAATAAAATTCTTCAGGATGTGATTTCTACTTATGCGCCAGAGAGTAAGAAAAGAAGACTTCTCCGTCTTTGCGAAACCAGATTCATCGAAAGTCATGACAATGTCTTAACATTCGTCGAACTCTTCAACTGAATTTGCATTAGTTTGGCAGACTTTTCTAAGAAAACGCGGACAATTTCTTCAACT
Organism: Acheta domesticus; assembly: GCA_031308135.1. NCBI lineage: Eukaryota > Metazoa > Arthropoda > Insecta > Orthoptera > Gryllidae > Acheta > Acheta domesticus. Next base: position 68,564,249 of record JAHLJT010009355.1, read on the forward strand.
GCCTCAACGTTACTGACAGCTATAGAAAAAAGTGAATTTCTGGTTAGTCTTCTCGTTTGTGAGAAACTTTTCAGTCTCACTTTACCACTGTCTGTGCTTCAAGAAGAATCTCAAATAAGCCCTGCAACATGCGAAAGAGGTTCTCTGGACTTTAAGAAATCACCGTAAAAACGCAGACAAAATCTTTAAAGAAATTTTCAACTCTGCATCGCAGCTTTCTGATGAAATGTTTAAAACAGACATGAAACTTTCACGACTTACAACGAAGCAGACAAAGCGCTTAAACCCATAACTTGATTCGGTTGAGAGTTATTACAGAGTGGCAGTCTTCATCCCTTGTCTCGGTAGTTTGATTCAAAATTTAAGAGACAGATTTACTTCAAATGAAGATATTCTTCCAAGTTTCCAGGTACTTCTTCCAGGCTTCGCTTCCATCTATGAAATGAACAAGTTGGAAAATTTAGCTCCATACTTTGATAACAGAACATCACCCTCTGCAGTAAAAGTTGAGTATGAACTAGGGTGTAAATAAGCTTCCACCATAGATGCTAACCTCGAGGTGCTGAAAGTCTCCGAGAACTGCAATCCAGTATATTTACGCACTATTAGATACTATCTTAACTACCTTGCCAGTAACAACTGCTAGTATGGAGAGGTCATTTTCTACAACGAAGAGAGTAAAAAATGTAATTTTATACGTAGTAGAAGTAATTTTATACGCTGTGTAATGCGTGATAACAGATTCAGTGCACTAGCCATGATTTCAATTAATAGGGATATCACTGTGAACCCAAAAGTGATTGACATTATGGCTGGAAAGAAGATCAGAAAATTGCATTTGTAGTTGAAGCCTACTGTAGTTTGGATTATTGGAATAGAAAATAAGGCTGATTTTAAGGACAGGGTTCGGCTCACTAAAACAACGGCGCACGGTTCACTTGCGCATGGTTCACTCGCTCGGACCACGAGAACGGATCACTCAGGGAGCGGGAAGATGCCTTTGTGCTTGCATTGTGCATTGTGCGGTGTGGTGCGAATGTGTAATGGAGAATTACAATGGTTAAATGCATAAAATGCGTTGCATGCATAATGTTAAATGCATAAAATGCGTTAAATGCATTTAATGCTTAAAATGCATTGGTAATTATGCGTTGGACAGACTCAAGGATGTTTTATGTTAACGCGAGGGCCGAAGGCCCGAGCCTCGTCCTCAACTTGGACACGGGTAGCGAAGCGTCACGATTCCACACGAAAGTGCGTTGGTCACGTGGCCGTGTGGCCGGGCACACTGTGGCGGCGCCGCGAGTGACTCGTTCGGAACCGAATCGTGCGCGTCAATAGGAGCCGAACCCTGTCCTTGAAATTTACCGAAAATAATAAATTAAATATTGTGTTTAAGCTTCCGAAATAATGTTATGTGGAAATAATGTTTAAATGTGTTTAAAATCATATTGGTGTTTCATTTTTTAAGAGCATCTCTTTTAAACAAACCCGATGAAGATATTATAATAAATCTCGTACTATCCATTTTTTAAATTTTAGAAGCCCCTCCCGAGAAATAATCCTGGCTACGGCCCTGGGTTATCAGTATTTATTAATATAATTATCGAACACATCGGCATTTTACCGAGAACCTTGGTCTAGATCAGTGTTTCAGTTTTCACTGGCAATGACTATACCAATAACTCTTGAGTCTTTCTCTCCGAAGCAAAACAAAGCGTAGTGCACAGAGCACCAAAGCATTATTTTGTCTATGGCGTAGTTCTGCCTTCGTCGCCAGTTCTACACTCCGCTTGGTCGGGTTATAACATACACAAAGAAACATAAATAACACCTAATAAAGTGATATGTAAGCTTGCGTGTAATCAAGCTTGGCAACGTCGCTTGTCGACATGCGCGTGAGAGTCAGTTGATAACAAGACTCCGAGCTGTGAGCATTGATGTTATTGTATTGATGTTGTTATATCCAGGAAAACACAGAAGTTTCGTAAACAACGTTTTTATTCCACAAATGCAGCAAATCAATTATAACAAACCGGTAACCAAAGAATAATACCAAATAACAAAGCCGGGTTACCGTTTTACCATTAGATGTCCAAAGTACAATGCAGTTTCACCAGTTGCCGAGAAGAATGTCCAATAATACAATTGCCTGGTCTAATAATATATCACTTTGGCCGCACTACGTCACTTTACACTCGGAACTCTGCTATAACACTGTCTGCCCGCTCGGCGGCGGGGCCCGCTTTTATTCTCGCCGGCGGCATTGCCTCGCAACCACTCCTGGGCTTCGCTAGCTGGCCGCCTCTTCCTCTTTCTCCTGGTCTCGCCACGGTCCGTTGCTCGCTGTGCTGACGCCGAGTGCTGGTGGTGCGGCGCGTGATTCAACTCGCCGCGCACCACCATAACAGATGTATACAAAGGCTAGCCATCAGCAATTGTATTGATTCAGGTTAGTTTTAAGCCTATTTGTTCACCATTATATTTCTGGACTTCGCTAATCTGTATATATTATTTATATTACAGTTGTTTACTGCATCTTATATGTGTCGATTCTTACCCTGAACTCCACTCCCTTGGAACTCTTTACATTGTGGCTTACATACATATATATATATACACAATTATATATTACATATATAACAATGATATTAGTAAAAGTATACAGCGAATGCCATATATATTTAGCACTATTCATGGTAAAAAATCTGTAGAATTTATTAACTTTTATAGGAAAGGATACGTTTGGCGGTTGGAACAGCCACCGCTGCGCTGCCACGTGCTTCGGTTGCAGTATCACACTGCACCCAGAAAGTACGCGTGCCGGTTGTTCGTTCGCATGTGCTTCGTAGTTGTGTTAGTTTTCATATTTATGGTTTTAATCACATAAAATTTAAATATAATTTCGTTTACTTTTCTTCATTTTGTTTTTTTAGGTTGTGATAACTGTATTAATTTACAATTTTTTCTATTTAATTTTTTTTTTTGCAAAATTTAATTTAGAATGTGTGATCCCCCAACCATAAAGCGGAAGAGCGGTAAAGTGCTGCATATTGGGGAAAAACAAATGGTTTATTTTATTAATATTTACAACTATTTAAAAGGAAAGAATCCAGAGAAACCATTACAATGGATTGCGGACGAAACAGCGACAGCAGTCGGTGTAAGTTCAACTACTGTTTTTGCTACAAGACGAGAAGCTGCAAGTGGTACAATTAAAACTGTGAATAAAAAGAGGAAAAGTCGATGCATCCGTGTCAACAGCAGGGAAGCAAAAAACGACGACTTCGTGCGAAGTGCAATCCGCAGGAAAGTGCATCCGTTTTATATTAAGAATGTTCCGCCAACATTAAAAAGTATTCTTGCTGCAGTGAACAGTGACAATGATCTCCTCAATTTGAAGAAATCCAGTTTTCATCTTTTACTAAAAGAAATTGGGTTTACATATAGTAAACGAGGTAACCGGGCTTTATTGATTGAACGAAAGGATATTATTTCATGGAGACATAGGTACTTGTAACAAATTTAAAAAAATAGAAATGAAAACGGAACATTGTGTACACTGATGAATCGTGGATTAACGCTGGAACTTGTGTTAATGGCAAGACACCACTGTAAAAACATCCAGGCAAGCATTTTATGTCAGGATTTTCATGTGGTTTGAAGGCACCAACTTCTAGGGGCCCGCGTCTCGCTCTTGTACACGCGGGCGTGGTTTCGTGACAGGAGCCAAATATGTATTCCTTTGCAAAAACAAAACAAACAAAAAAAATACGGCACACATGAAGAAATGGATGCTGACAGAGAAGTACTTCCCTGAACAGCTGCTTCCAAATCTCCCTCCGAACTCTGTCATTGTTGCAGATAATGCTTCGTATCATAGTCGCAGAAGGGGAAACATCCCCAACATGTGGAAGAAAAATAATATTAAAGATTGGCTTCGATCTCATAATATTGGTTTTGAAGATAATAAGTGATATGATAGAAATTGTGAGAACTGTTAAAGATAAATATGAAGGGTACATAATCGATGACATGGCGATAGCTGCTGGACACACTATTCTCCGATTACCTCCCTATCATTGCAAACTCACTCCGATTGAGAAAGTGTGGGCTGAAGTGAAAAAGTATGTTAGAATGAACAACACTGATTTTAAAATAAAAAAATGTGGAACGTATCGTTCACGATGCATTCGAAAATGTAAGCCTAGAGCATTGGAGCAATTATGTTGAGGGTGTAAAAAAACTGGAAACTGAAATGTGGAAAGTGGATGAACTGCAGGATGAAATCAGTGATTTGAAATTAATCTCGATGACGGAAGTTCCGAGGAATCCAGCAGTGACACCGACGATCTGGAGGGGATTGAGCCATTGCAGACGGAAGAGAACCAATATTAAGGTACGTAATTCACAATCACTTTTCTGGTGAATGAATGTATTGACGTAAATATTTTCGATCGAGATTCGCCTACCGGGAGCTGACTGGCCGCCCTCCTGGCGCGAGGCAACTCGGTTTTCCGTGAATCAGATCAGTTTGTTCCCATAGTGTATTTTGTCGGTAATCAAAACTTATTATTTCTCTGCAGATAATAAGGGAACAAGAGCTTTGACCTTTTTGAAACTGCAAATAGTTGGCTTCAATTTCAGAGGTATGAAGTAATGGTGCACTTTAAAATTAATATTTCTTTGTGATTTCTTATTACACATTTCGAAGCACAAAGAAGGTTAACAGCTTAACAGAAATCCTTTTACTGTGTACCGGAGTCTCGTAAGAATAGTTTCAGATTTGAGGAAAGGGAAGAACGCTTTCATAACATTAGAAAGGTTCGAGACAAACTAATTTAGCGCTAAACTAGCGCTCCGCCTCATAGCGGGATTCATCAGCCCTATCGAGCGCATAACTTTTGGTTCATACAGTACAGCAGAAAAGCGCCACGTCTGGCATCACTGTCGCCATAAGAGACCATACCTTAACCTCGGACGCTCAATAGTACTACGTTGCCCGTGGTTTCTATATTCGTCGGCATGCCAAAAAATTACAATAACGTTTTAAGTACGCTTTTGCTTCGAGTAAAAGTTTTCTACCATGTACTGACGATCTTGACCGTCTAAAATCTTGGCCTTTTTGTAACTGGCGCGTCTGTACCAAGAATCGCATAGAATGGCAATGGAAGATAGCGTTCCACTTCTACGTTGGCCCTATTACAAGCAATGGTGTTTATTTTATATTATTTTTTTCTTAAAAGAAAATGGTATTACGAAAAGTATTGAACGATACACGGCCGATATCATAAATAATAGACTTGGTTGGTTTTAAACTTCAGTTATTGCCTCGGTTTACAAACTTAAACCGTTCATTCTCAATATTCACTATTACTAAAGAAAAGAAATACGTATAGTATAGAAATATTGAGAGAAAATATGAGTTCTGATATTTGACGTTCGGATAATCAACGACCTAGTGTGTGAGTGTGTGTGTGTGTACATACATGCGTGAAACTTTAAATCATTATATTTGTAGTGGCCACACCCAATATGGTTAGAAATCAACCTCGTTGGTAGAAATATTCCAGCTCCTTGTAGTATATTCTAGCTCGTAGGTAGAAATCACGGTGTACGCAGAGTTGGGCAAAATACTTGAAAAATGTATTTCAGATACAAAATACAAAATACTTTCATAAAAGTATTTTAGATACAAAATACAAAATAGTATTTTAAAATACTTTTGAAAACACAAAATACAACCAACGGTGTTTTACACATAATAACTTCTATCCTATTTTTTCCCTTTTAAACAATCATTCACGTTCAAAATTCACATTTAAAATCACATCACATTTAAAATGTTATTATTAAAAATATAATATATAACATTCTTTATACAAAAATGTTTCAAATGAAATTTTCAACCCGTTTCAGGTATCAGTGTGGGGTCATCCATAAATTACGTGAAGCGTAATTAAGGGGGAGGGAGGGGGTCTGAGGCAGCGTTACGCTGCTTTACATACGTAGAGATAGGGAAGTGCGTTACAAGGGGGGAGGGGGTATTGAAAATACTCGAAATTTGCGTTTTCGTAATTTAGATGGCCCCTATCATTTGTGATGTATGTTCATATTTTAAGTCTGAAAGGCATCTTGTCCATGCTAAGAAGCGAAGGAGTACAAAGACATCACCATGAGTTCTTGGGAGGTGATAGTTTGGGACAAATATTGCAAAATATAGACAATTAACTAAGGTGCCTTTCAGACTTAAAGTATGAACATACATTACAAATTGTATGGATATCTGATGAATACCGCGGATTTTTAGGTTTTAAAATATGCATTTTAGGTGCCTAAAATAGGTTCTTTCAGCATCTGTTAGGCTTTTTAAATGGTAGAACAGGCACTAATAAAACTCGTAACTTACAAGAAAACTCACTTTTTGACCATTTATTATATTTCTCAAAGGTAAGAACATAAATCAATATTACGTGGAATCAGTATTGAACATTTTGCGATAATACTATTTAACAGGTTTAGTAGTTAGAATTATTTCTACCGTATTTTGCCTCACAATAAATTACTAATACATTCTCCAAGTTTTCAAGAAAAAAATGAATGTTTCTTATCGGTCAAGATCACTTTGCTTTCGGGGAAATTCAATCGCTTTATCTTAGAAACGGAGGCAGCTTCTCCACGAAGTCAGGAAGTAGAGGCGTGGAGACTTTTATCGCTAGATCCTTGTCCGTTATATTCATTTCTCGCTCTCTTACAGGCGACAAAATGAGACAAGCGGATAAAAAGGTACAAGAGGACGAATGCAATTTAGGTTGTTAAAAGTAACTTAAAATTAATATCATCCTTGTCTGTTGTAGCGACACAGAAGAAAAAAAGGTAAAAGAAGCCATAAACAAAATAAATTAGGCAAATTAGTCTCATTTTAGGTTTTTAAACGTAAAATATGCACAAATAGACATTAATGTTGAAATAGGCTCTTTTAAGCGCTATAAAATTGACGGTTTTAGTTCAAATAAACCTAAAATGTTCATACAAAGCTTCATTTAGTACAAGGTACTCAGGAAAAAAAAAGATTTTTACCTAAATATAGCATAACGAAATATCAGCTCTTAAAAACACCGCAAGCCCAAGTTTTTAATCACTGCGCACAACCACAGGGCCACCAGACACGCACATGGGCAGCACTCGTTCTGGCACGCGGAGCCTGCTCTCCGAGAAATGGAATCGGAGCTCGCGATTACGAACCACGGCGTAAGAAATATATCTTACACCGTGATTACAGCGCTCCTCCGGTTATCTCCGGTTGAACCGACGACGGGGGGAAAACGTAATCGGAGAAACCGGAGGTCCGGCTCCACTCGTCCACGTGGCGGGACCCTCTCCATTTACTTGCCCAATGAATGTTTGTTAATCAAAAAGTATTTTTGTATTTTGAAAATACAAAATACTATCAGAAAGTATTTTCGATACAAATACAAAATACATACTTAAATATGTATTTTCGATACAAAATACAAATTACAAAAGTATCGAAAATACGTATTTTAAATACAAATATTTTCGATACTACCCAACTCTGGGTGTACGATATATAGGTGTGTTCACTCCCAGTCTAAAACTGAAGCCCATGTGAGGCTAGTTCTCACAGCTCTCGTATAAATACTTCGGTTTTTCTTTCTTAGCGCACGGGAGTGTGTCAATAAAATGGAATATCTCACGGTATTTCGCGTCGATCTTGGTTGTGCCCCTAGGAGTCGCGTGATCGCGACTGCATCGAGCAGTGCTGGCGTTCATGCGATTCCTGGCGGCACACCGGAGAACGGCGCGAAATACCGTGAGATATACCATTTTGATGCCACCGCCGTGATTTCCACCCCCGTGCGCCAAGAAAGAAAAACCCAAGTATAAGCGCTACGATCTTTGGGTCTCATTTGGCAAGATCGTGATTGGTCGCGATCCATTCGACAGCTGTGTGTCCAGCTGATTTTTAATTTAAAGTCAGTGATTTGTCGCTTCTCGGTGGATTTGGTAAAGTCTAAAGCGAGCAGTTACGAAAATGGGTAGAAAATGTTTTGTAAAACTGTGTAATAGCCACAGCGTAAGATGTCATCTTTAGGGCCGGTTTCACCAACAGTGGAGTAAAGTTAAGAGTAGCTACTCGAGAGTAAGCATTACTCTGGGATAGTTACACTCGAGGAAAATATAAGCGTTTCACCACGCTTCTGGAGGGTTATTTTACTCTAGAGTACATACTCTCCGGTTTACTCCGCGAACCGACTGAACGCGCAAGTTTTCATACACAGCAGAGTGCGATTCAAGAGGCCGTGTGCGACTGTGATGCTATGAACCAATGCGGAGCAACAGGAACCTCTAGTTATTTTCTTTCATTACTAGTTATTTTTCAGTTTGGGAGTTGTATTATTTCTGTGGTCACGGGGTAAAAGGTAAGTCAATTTTGGGCAAAATTGGGTTAAGTACCGAAACTACAAGTTAAGTATCTATACTTTATTTGAGTAAAACGACCGAGTTCAAATGTTGTCTCCTTAACGAGAAAAAACCGTTAAGAAGTAGCGTTTATTTTAGGAACAAACGGTGGCTCAAAAATCTAATCCTTGTTTTCTCGAAACTAAGATTTTAACTTAAGAACTGTTACCCCGTGACCACAGATTTATTTTATTTGTTTCACTTTTAAAATGTGTTAATGTTTCAACTAAATCTATTTAAAATGTTGGAAAGAGATTCTGGAACTCAAGAAAACGTGCGCAGATGATCTTCTCTCCCATACGTCGTATACAGTTTTTACTGTTTTTAAACTAAATAAATAAGTACTTGTAGTCCTTGAAGTTATTATTTTTCCATTTGTTATCGTATATTTACTATATTTATTTCGTATCCACATCCGTAAAAAAGAAATTTACACAATCCTCCATAATTTATAATGTACCAGACAGTGGCGTAGCGTCAGGGGACGCCGAGATGCTGAGCATCCCCGTATATAAGAACCTTAAATACTGTATTGATAATCTTAGAAGTGGTCTCTTGAGCGAAACACGTTTTGTATTAATTTTAAATTGATTTCCTACGATTGAATTCGGCGGGCTGTTGAAGCTGGCCTGTGATTGCTTGGAAGCTAAAATGCTTCTAGCGTCTGCCGCGAGATTGCGACGAGCAATGACGCGTGCGCAGATGGCGAGGTTCCCCTCTCCCCTCTTCACCCCTGGCCCAGAGAAACCCGACTGCTTTACGGTAGCATCTACTGCGGAAAGAAGCTCGTTTGTGCACGAGAGCGTAGAACACTTAGGCGGTCAGTAAATGATCTCTCTCTCTCTCTCTCTCTCTCTCTCTCTCTCTCTCTCTTTCACTCGGGAGTCCCTGCTTGGTCATGGGTACAAACTGTAGAAATAGTGCCTGTCTACTATTTCTTAATTAATATCCAAGAAACTGTATTATCTCTTAAATAGATTACATATTATTTAAGCCTGCAATGTATAAATTAACAAAAGGTCTTATTGCCATTCACGTACAAGAATTAAAGCTGAGCTAATTTAATGATTGAATAATTTGCTTTCAAGACATCGGCAGCCCTGACTGCTGTGAGGATTTTGTGGGAAGCGCCCCTACTAGTACACCGTCGTAAGCAATCGAGATCGAGGAAGTATCTGTAGTTCCAGTGTATCTGCCTTGTGTTGCGTTCGCCTGTTAGATGAAGTAGTTGATAGTGACATTTTGTGTGTTATTGTTGAGCATCCCCAAACGTGCGAATCACGCTACGCCACTGGTACCAGATAAAGTTAACATCGTACTCAGGGGCGGGATTTCGGATCTTTTATTGGGGGGGGGCAAATTTGGGTGCTATTATAAATATCAAAATATTCGTTTACATGCTTTAAGTTAATTAATTGTGCAGCAATTATACACATTGCTTTCAATTTTGTTAATTATTATTGAATGTTATTAATTATATTAGTTGCACACAGCGGTGAGATTCCGGATTGTTACTTGAACGGTCCGAACTGCTAATTCAACGATACATTTTTACTTTCCCGTATACGTATGTATACACGGAGTGATATACGTAGTATAGGGAAAGTTATGTAATGCTGCGCGAAAAAATGGCCAATTTTCGGCAGAAAAAAATTAATTGCCGGGCCGTGAAAAGGAACTAGTGGTGCTCCAGAATGGCACAGACTTTCCCGTATTAGTTTACTATTTCCTTGGGTCGTCGCTAGCTATTCAGATTTGGCACATACTCTTTCTTGCCAGCTACCATCTATCACCGCCAAAAGTAATTTTTTTTTGGATTTTCTTAATTTCTTTGGTTTCCTATTGGTAGAACGAAAATATTAATTTTAGAATATTAAAGAACACAAACACCTAGTCATAAATAGCAATTTTCTTTTAAAAATTATGTTCCGTTTAAGAGAAAATAGCGTTTTAGCGCTACTAAAATTGCGAAATTTGAAGCTCACTTTCGCAGACAATTTTTTAGTTTTCAAAATACTTTATTTGAAGTTATTTGAAGCACTTACACTCACAAATATAATAATGTTTACCAATTGCTGGTAATGTGCATATTAAAGATGTGAGAGATCTTTCAAAAAAATGACAATTATGTAATTTTTGAAATGCACCATCATTTGCAATCGTCGAGCCATAACAACACGTCGGAGGTACACGCATATTGAAAACTGAGCTTACTCCGTAGTTTACCCGACGGATTTTCGCGGTGTAAAATTACTCACGAATTTACTCTCGTGTAAGCGATTTACACTCGAGTAAAGTGTTGGTGAAACGCTGCAAGACTAAACATCTTTTATTCCAGAGTAAACTCTTATTCCTTGTTTGGTGAAATCGGCCCTTAGATGTACATCTTACACCGTGACCCAAACCGACCGTGCTAGCGAGTACAGTCAAGCGAGGAAATAGCCTCAAACTGGCTTCAGAAAATTTGCCCCAAGGCGGATAGTTGACACACCTATGTATCTTACACCGTGGTAGAAATTCCATTTGTGATACGATTTGTCAACGTGCCTGTCGATTCCAAGAATGAGTCACTCGTGTCGCGGCCACTGTACGTGCCACGGTGTAAGAGATATCTTACACCGTGGTGCGTGCGCGGCCGACAGTTCGCCGCGCTTCGCTACGCAGTTCCAAGTTGAGGACGAGGCTCGGGTATTCAGCCATCTCATAAAGGCTCAATTTCCCGAAAAATACTTGTAGGACAATTCTATCGATCACAGCACTATCACGGGAATTTACATTATCGATAACGTCTGAATAAATCGTCCAATTTTCGTTTTGTAAACAGCATTTTAATTCGTTTTAATATAGAATTTACTCTGGGACGTGAATCTCTTTTCTCCAAAAATATTTCCGAAACATATTTTATATTGCTTTTCAAACTGTCTAGGGTCAACTGGTGGCTCAGAGCGAAGTCAAGGAGGTCCGGGTTCGATTCCCGTCGACCTCATGTGAAATTTGTTCCAACAAAACCAGTTTGACTGCTTCACAAGGGTAGTCCAACGCCTGTGAAGTGTCCTAAACCCTACCTCAATCCTAATTCCTTCCCAATTCTGGACGCTGAGTAGTGAGGAGAGTCACTTCTACTTTTGCAATTGCTGTATTAATAGTTTTGTATGCGAATATATATATATATATATATATATATATATATATATATTGTGACGTACCAACTGCTCGGGGTCAATCGTGACTTACCCGTGAAGTGGCACGGTACAATAAATTTGTTTGTTTCAGGCAGGGCTCGGGATCTTTTTCGCGAATGTGGACCCTGGGATGTTCGGGGTACAATAAATACATACAGTTTATTATACAACGACAGTTTGATGTTTATTCATCTAATATCACTATTACACTTTCGAACACTGATCCCCTATGCAATGATTACTATGTTTTGGTACCAAAACTTAATACCTTCAATGCTAGCATCATACCTGTTACCACCTGGGTCACGTCGCTTCGTTGGGGCCCGGCGCCGATGGTGGCGGCGGCTTCGGCTCCCGTCGCGTGGTCCCGGAGCCGTTCGGCCCCCAGCCGGAGATGAGTAGGCAAGTGTTCGCCCCTCACGCTGCTCCACGCATATATTCTACACTAGTGCATCTAATTAACTTATGCTTGTCCTGACAGTCTGAACTCCAGATTTGGGTTGTAACTGATTATGCTCAACACGTTACACTATATTACTCTCTGAATCACCGGTGAAATATCGGTAACCTATACCCACGTGTTCTTGTTCTCCTCACGCGTCATCATACAGTTTCATTACGGAAAGTTCCTATACACTGAAAACCCGTCAGACACTGCTTGATCGGTCTCACAAATGATCACTGGTTCAGTCACTGTCTTGTGCCCTACACATTCTATCTTTCTCCAAAACCTACGCTCGCGATGCATGTGCTCACGCTACAGGCGGGTTTCACACTCTTCGGTTTACCATACACTCTATCCGTTGACTTCCCAATGCTGTTCGGTCTGCATCACACTTCTTTAACGGTCCGAAATGTAATACTGTGCAAGTCTATTAAGTTATTCAGCACTTAGGGGTACTTTTCCCCAAATAACTCGCACCGCTCGCGCACCACCACCGTCCGCTAGCGTGGCTTCCGCTCGTCTCCCCTTCTCAACCGACTTCTCGCTGTCCTCCCCTCGTGCCTCGCGCTCCACGTGACGCCCCCCTTCCCCTCCGTGTTGCCATGCTGCCTAGTTATGCTCGCGCCGTTTGTATGTTCTCTGGTTGTTTAAGTTGAAATGTATCGCGTTTCTATTTAGAGGCGCGGTGCGTTTCATTACCCCCCTCCCCCCTTTTATTTGGATTTTTCTCCGCAAAATTCAAGGACTTACATTGGTTTTACTAACTTGACACTTGGGGTGCGATGACTCTCCCTCCACAACATGGGTCTCCGCCGATGTCGTCTTAACTCTCCTTATTTGATGGACATGGTCTCAGATTGTAGAAATTGTAGTGTCCCACTACTTCTTGGCTCTCATTGACTAGTTTGGCAACATTGGTGTTTACTATTTGGTCGATGATATATGGTCCCTCATATAGCGGGAAAAACTTCGCGTATAATTTTAATTTTGGATTAGAAACTTTAGGCACGCGTAATAGTACTGTCTGCCCCTCACTAAATTCATATACTTTCTTCTTCACTTTTGCCTTCCTTTCATCGCCCGCTTGCACCAAATTTTGTAAAATCTGGAACAGTTCTTGCAAATCTTGAAAATGTTGATCGATGGATCCTGCCTGCACGACAATATCGTCCACATATGTCGTTACTCGGTTCGGCATCCTTCCTTGTATAATCTGGTCTACACATCGAATCAGTGCTGCTCCGCTGTTTCGTAACCCAAACGGTACTCTACAAAATACGTAGCATATCCCTTCAAATGAAAATCCAGTATATTTCTGGTCTTCTTCGGCCACCTTCATCTGCCAGTAGGCCTTGCTGAAGTCGGTGCTCGAGAAAATGATGCTTCCCCCAAATTTCTGTAGTGCTTCTTCTACTGATGGTGGTGCATCCCTAAATGGTAGTGTCACTGCATTTAGTCTCCGAGCGTCTAAACATAACCGTAATCCTCCGTCCTTCTTTTTCACGATTACCATAGGATTCGTGTACGATGTTTTTTCTTTCTTAATGATACCATCGTTCACCATAGATGCTAATAACTCCGCTACTTGTTGTCTCAGTGCGACTGGTATTGGGTAATTCCGTTGCTTGAATGGAGTGTAGTCCGTAAGTTGAATACGGAATTCAAACCCCTTGATTGGCTCTCGATTCTTCTGAAATACTTTCTTGTTTTCTATTAATATTTCTAACTGGATCTCTGCTGATCTTCCAGTGCTTCTGCCTGGTTGACTTGTCGTAGTTTTTCTTCTATTCCCTCTTCCGATAATACGCCCGTACATGCTTCAAATTCCTCTTCCTTCCCCATATCCATCTCGATTCTTTGGTATCCTAGTTCTATCACTTTGCGGTCGAGGTCAATAATCGCCCGTTGTTCAGATAAAAAGTCTGTCCCTATGATCGTTGGATATAATAACTTCTTCACGACTAGAGCTACTATCTCGTACGCCTGGTCGCCGATTTCAGCTTTAAACATGATTTGTTTCGTAATAGGGCTTGACTTCTTTTGAGTTGCTCCTATCACGAATGCCCTATTCATGGGCAAGCACATTACTTGCTTTCCTTTCGCAATTAATTCATTATAAAATTCTTCTGATACCACTGTTGTAGTACAACCAGTGTCGACCAGTGCTTCTGTTACCACCCCCTCACATTCTATTTTGATCGTGGGACATTTTCTCATGCGAACTTCCGAACTTTTCTTCCTCTGCCACGGTTGTGATTCATAAGATACCGACCGAATCGTGTTGATAGGGACCACATTCAGTTCTTCCTTCCTTGTGTCCGTAATGGGGTCGCCTGTCATCACGGACTCTATCTGTTTAAAGATGTTCCCTGTCCTCCACTTGGGCCAGGCCGTGCTGATTGATTGGGCGTCCTTTGGTTCGTTCCTCTCTCTTCTTCTCGACGGTTTGGGTCTTGTCCTCTCCATTGCGGTCTTTGATTATTCTGTTCCGATTGCCCCCGACTTCCTGTCTCATGTCGTATCCACTGGTTGTCTGCTCCACCACCGTTCCCTTGTCTACTGGCTGGCTCCATGCTCAGGTGTTCACATTTCCTTCCCTCTTGTTCTTCGGGGCATTAGCAAAAGTTAGGTCATACCCTCCTAGTGCGTTCATGAAACTTTCTAGATTGGTGTGGTTCGCACTTCGTAAATTGTTTTGGATCGACACAGGAAACTGGCGCGTCAATAGACATATGATTTCTTGATCATTCATTGGAGGGCGTAGTGTTTTACAATCTCCAACGCGTTGCGTTGCGTATTCCCGCATGGTTCCCATCGACTGGTTATAATACCCATTCATCAGATTTAACTTTACATTCATTTGAATCTCGTCGTTCCAGTACCGCTCGTAAAACCGGTCTTGAAATTCCTTCAATGTCTCCGGAAATGCATCGAATGTGTCAGCCCACGTTCGTGCATTTCCATCCAGCATCAGGTATAGGAATTGGACCTTGCATCTTTCCGATGTGTTGATCACGGCTAGAGGTCGTTCTGCTGCTCGCATGAATGCACAGGGGTTTACTCGACCATCTCCCGAAAACTTTAGTGACTTTGGGGGCGTGAACGTTGGTATTCCACCCGTGATGATTGGCATTATCCGACATTCTTTAATTAGTTCCACATCGGACTGCAAGGATGATACTTTTTCTTCGCATATTCGGATGTTTCCCTTTATTTCTTCCTTGATCGATTGCTGAATCGTTCTTGTGTCTTCTTCCCTCCTATGCACCTCGTTCTTGACTTGAGTCTGGATATCCGCCATTTTGCTCTCCACTGTTCGGATCTCCTCTCGAAATTGACTTTGTACCCCCTGGATTTTCTTGTCCTGTACGGCAATCTGACTATTTACTTGGTGGTGTAACTGAGTTTCCAATTCTCCGCTTATTTGGCTTATCTGAGACTTCAGTTCCCCCTTCTGTTCCGAAAATTTCTCTAAAATCCACTGATCTTGGGCTTCCACTTGTTTCGCAAGTTTAGACACTTCATTCTTTGTTATTTCGACTCGTTGATCGAGGGATTCTACTTGTCCTCTAATCTCGTCTCGTAACTTGTTATACCGTTCTTCAGCTCTCCTATCCTGTTCTTCAATTTTTCCATTCAGTTCTTCAATCTTTTGTTCGGTCTTTTTGCCCTGTTCCGCCGATTTCTCAATTTTTTCTTCAATCGCCTTTGCTGCGGCTTTCTGTTCTGTCATTATTTGCCCACTCAATTCCCCAATCTTACTATCTAGTGTTTTCATCATATCCCTTTTTGATCGTCCATTGCCTTCAATATCGTTTGTAATATGTCTGTGGAAATATTTGTTCGATCCTCCCGATTTGGGTTCCCTGCTGCCTGGTTCATCGGTGTTGATGTGACTTGTACTTCTTCGGTAAAACAGTCGCCCGACGAGTCGTCCAATTTGCTTCCGAATCCGGTATCCCCATTTTCCAGGAACGTACTTCCACCTATTCCTTCATCCGCGTCTCCTCCACTCTCTATCTTTTCCTCCCGCTCTAACGTCGCTTTCTGAGCCTCCATCTTGCTACCGCCAACTAAACTTCCGCCCCCAATTACTTCGTAGCGTTCACTCATTTTGTCCATCTACTGTAAAAATTTTCCGTACCAGCAATGCTGCTACCACTAGCTTATCTACACTCTCACTAATGCTATAATTATTAGCAATTCTACTAATCTAATCCCCCAAGTAATTGTACTACAACAATGCCTTAGCAATGATTCTGAACATTCACTATATTCACTGTTCGTTTTAACTTTTGCATGAAGACCACATTTGCATAATCTACTATGTGATCGACCCAATTCCTTATTACACGATTACTGCCTATAATATCAAATACACACTCTTTATAATTAAGTTCTAACATCAACTATGCACATAAATTCAATACCCAAATACTCTTCATAAACACATCACATGTATCAAATACTGCAAATAACCCTTCTAGTAAGTTCCTGAAAATAATAACATCAATACCCTCAACACTCTGCAAAACTGCTATAATAATTCACAATCAAATTTCACACACTCCTAGCACTTCCCTCAGTAATACATAAACATACAATTTGTTACTTCATAATCTTACCCACAAAATTTCAACGATACAACTTATTTTCCTTAACATTGAATTATTTCCCTTGACTTTAATCTATATTGTCATTTGCACACGTATTTATTCCCACAGATATTAAAATAATACACACTGTATTTCTTTTACACATATATAATGGTTATGCTACACACTGTTTTCTAAATTGACTAATTACACAATTAACAAAATAATATTTACCTTCACAATTACTATTGTATGTAAATTCTCTACATTTGCTCTATACTTCCTCAACAAACATTTAATTTTACTCAATGAACAATAAACCACTACCCGTACCCACTATATTATTCCAATCTTTCTGTTTATCAAAACTGCTATGTATTCTAACATTTTCCATATGTCGTTGTTAATACAAGACTTATTAATTGTATTTTCCAAATGATCACTTACACATACACACTGTATTAGTGTAACTTTTGTGATCACTAAGTAATTATTATATCTTTACACTTGCTACACATATTTCTGCCCATGCACATGTTATTACAGTTATTCCCCACCAAACAATAAATTCTTGCCCCTGTCTACAAATTGTTTTCAACTCTACTTTGTTATACCATTATACTACATCAACACAATATTTCATATTCCCCCAATTATAAATTTTCCCTTCCAACATTACTTTTTATAACTGCTTGCACGTTTTTACAATTACTAATAACTACCATCCAATAACTCAATACGCTACAAACATTTTTTTTATACGGTATTATCTTTCAAACTTGATTTTACTCACACTGTGACTTTCCAATGTTTGGTTACATTTTCCAGGGCCACATTTCTTAAATACGCGAGTACAACCTGTTCAGGCGCCAATTGTGACGTACCGACTGCTCGGGGTCAATCGTGACTTACCCGTGAAGTGGCACGGTACAATAAATTTGTTTGTTTCAGGCAGGGCTCGGGATCTTTTTCGCGAATGTGGACCCTGGGATGTTCGGGGTACAATAAATACATACAGTTTATTATACAACGACAGTTTGATGTTTATTCATCTAATATCACTATTACACTTTCGAACACTGATCCCCTATGCAATGATTACTATGTTTTGGTACCAAAACTTAATACCTTCAATGCTAGCATCATACCTGTTACCACCTGGGTCACGTCGCTTCGTTGGGGCCCGGCGCCGATGGTGGCGGCGGCTTCGGCTCCCGTCGCGTGGTCCCGGAGCCGTTCGGCCCCCAGCCGGAGATGAGTAGGCAAGTGTTCGCCCCTCACGCTGCTCCACGCATATATTCTACACTAGTGCATCTAATTAACTTATGCTTGTCCTGACAGTCTGAACTCCAGATTTGGGTTGTAACTGATTATGCTCAACACGTTACACTATATTACTCTCTGAATCACCGGTGAAATATCGGTAACCTATACCCACGTGTTCTTGTTCTCCTCACGCGTCATCATACAGTTTCATTACGGAAAGTTCCTATACACTGAAAACCCGTCAGACACTGCTTGATCGGTCTCACAAATGATCACTGGTTCAGTCACTGTCTTGTGCCCTACACATTCTATCATTCTCCAAAACCTACGCTCGCGATGCATGTGCTCACGCTACAGGCGGGTTTCACACTCTTCGGTTTACCATACACTCTATCCGTTGACTTCCCAATGCTGTTCGGTCTGCATCACACTTCTTTAACGGTCCGAAATGTAATACTGTGCAAGTCTATTAAGTTATTCAGCACTTAGGGGTACTTTTCCCAAATAACTCGCACCGCTCGCGCACCACCACCGTCCGCTAGCGTGGCTTCCGCTCGTCTCCCCTTCTCAACCGACTTCTCGCTGTCCTCCCCTCGTGCCTCGCGCTCCACGTGACGCCCCCCTTCCCCTCCGTGTTGCCATGCTGCCTAGTTATGCTCGCGCCGTTTGTATGTTCTCTGGTTGTTTAAGTTGAAATGTATCGCGTTTCTATTTAGAGGCGCGGTGCGTTTCAATATATATATATATATATATATATATATATATATATATATATAGAAAGTCTGTGCCATTCTGTAGCACCATTAGTTAATGTATGTATATACATATATACAGACTTCCCCGCATTTGTTTTCTATTTCCTTGCGTCTGCGCCAGCTATTCGGAATTGGCACATATTCGTGCCATCTATCGCCGCCCAAAGTACATTGTTTTGACATTTTATTAATTTTTCGGTTTCCTAGTGGTAGAACGGAAATATTAATTTTAGAATATTGAAGAACAGTAAAACCTCGTCCTTAATGGCAATTTTCATTGAAAAATTTGGAGCCGTTTTTAAGAAAATGGCGGTTAAGCGCTACTAAAAATGCGACATTTGAATCTCCTTTTCACAGAAAATGTTTGAGTTTTCGAAACACTTCATTTAAAATTATCTGAAGCATATTAACTTGCAAATATAATAGTGTTTGCAAATTGCTGGTAATTTGCATATTAAAGGTGTGAGAGGTATTAAAAAAAACATACATTTGCGTAATTTTTGAAAAAAAAAAAACAACCGAAATTGAACATTACGTCGTATTAAACAGTGCAATCAGCACTATCCGTTCGAACAGTTTCATGAATAAATTTGAAGCCATTTATGAGAAAATGGAGTTTGAGCGTTTCTGAAAATGCGGAATTTTGAGCTAGTTTTCACTGAAAACCAGTGGCGTGCGGTGATAATTTTAATAGGGGAAGCACTCTTGAAGTCCAAGGTATAAAAAACGTAAAACGGTCAAAGATGATGAATAACAAAATGTGAACCCGGGCATCTTGCATACGAATGTAAATGGTCGCCCGGGAGTAAACAGATCCCTGAGAAAATTTCTTTGGCTAAATGCCTTCGAATATTATAAACAAATATAATTCGGTATTTATGTGACTTACAACTTAACGTTATTAACCGGGTACTTAGTTTTTTAAAATTATTAACAAATTTTTAAAATCCATCAATACATTAAAGCATATTTTTTTCTTTCATAAAATGAAAAATAAGTGCGTAAACTTTAATATATGGTGAATGTTGATTTGAAAATGTATCTACAGAGTTCGGTAATAATGTTTTTCACGACCTATACAATAGATATGATGTCCGTTCTACTGTTTTCTTGCACGTTTCACATTCTCTGGATGCTCTGCGGTTTAAATTCTTCGGACAAATTTCACGTCCTGATAGTTCTCTTTCTTGCATCTTATGTTTCTTGTTTTTGCTCTGAGTGTTGTAAGTATGTATTATTTTTGGTATCAACTTGGTATTTTTGGTATTATATTTGGTAACAATCCTGGTAGAATTCATCTCATAATAGCACAAGGGCGAATACATTCCAAACTTCCGTCTGCAATTCTCATGGGTGGCGATTCCTCGAAATATCAGTAATGTTTTATTCTTATGAAAGTTGATCGTGCCTACTTCGAATGTACCACCGGAAACGGAGATTATCGTAAGAGATCCGTGGGCGTCGCATCGCGCGGTCGGCTCCAGAGGTCGGCTCTGCCTGTCAACGCGGGCTGTTCCCACTTTCCTCGCTAGATGCCATGACTACTGAGCGGAATGAGTTCACCGATGCATTCTCTTCTCGCAAGGGAGAACTGCAGAACAGTACGCAAAGAATTAGTTTGTTTAGAATACTTTAACTTAATATAAACGTTCTCGATAATATTAGGTGCTTTATACTTTCATTGTATTAAAATGTAGTTAGCACGTACGTAAAATACCCTCAAAAAGCCAAAATAATAAATTCTTTCGAACTTGAAATTGCTACCAGTCGATCACAAAGGAACGAATTCTCATATTCATTATCCTCGCGCCCTCACGGACCGACCCGACTTTGCACGAGGCATGACGAAGTCGAGCGCCTGCACCTTCGAAGAACGAAGCTCCGCTGACGTCACGAGACGAATTTACACACCGTTTTGAAAACATCGATTGTTACGGTTCAACCACTAGTATTACTCGTTCACTTTACATTTGAAGACGGCAGAATTAGGAACTAATGTTGTTTTGAAAGTGAAGGCCCGAACACACAAGCGAGAATATACGAATGGCCCCGATGTCAATCAGCATTTGACCAATCAGCTGTCTCCGAACGCAGCACAAGCTCTACGGACACAGCTGACGAATTATGCCTTTCTGACAGTGAGCTGGAGTCGTGCTCTAAAATGATTAAGATAATATACAATAAAATAGATGACGCCACACGCTTTTCATAACATTCACGTACAATATTTTTTATTTCTTCTTGGCGCTTATCTACTGCTTAATGGTTATTGTTCTTGCCCCGCCGGGGTTCTGTGTGCTGCTCACCGCCATCTATATCATATTAAACTGTCAGTATATACTGTAGACGCTCGTTTTCTCGTTCAGTCGGCGGTGACCTCATGTAAACAGATCGCAGCGCTCCGTCTGCAAATGTAAAGTGAACAAGTAATACGTAGCTCAGAATCTGAGTTGAGTAAACAGTTTTGCTCTGGCCATAAACAAAGAATATTTTAAATATAGAAAGGATTTTTCTGTGCTTTGCTTAGGGGAATGACTCATTCCCTTCATTCCATGGAATGCACGCCACTTCTGAAAACAGTTGTTTCCGAGAAACTTTACTTGACATTATTTAAAGCACATTTACTCATTAATGTAATAGAGAGTTTTTGCAAGTCGTGAATTTGAAAGATGTAACACGACAATCCTGGGGAGAATTGTACTGCGCATGCGCCGGCATCCAAACACGGGATTTCGATTGACGGGTCCCGTCATTCTCCATGTTTTGTCGTCTACGACAAATGTCTTCGTAGCTTACACTTTACGGAGTTTCGCCCCCACCACTGAACACAAGTTCGACACTAATACACAATAAGAATGAAAAGATAAAAAGTAGGATAATCATAGAACCATTCTAAAAAGCAGGAACTTAATAGTTTACTTTTTCTCACGTTAATTCAAATATATCAGGAATAAACTAACGTAATTGTTTAGAATTTGAGGTTATGTACATATTGAGGTTATATTGATTGTCACGAAAAAGTTGTTATTTATTCACATGGCTTTATAATTGCCATACATTTCCCATTTCTAATATAAACAATATAATCATGTATTAGTAAAATTGAGGGGTTACATTCTAATACTATCTAGAAAGATATATTTTTTCTTTGGAGATAAAGACATGCATTACATATTCGTATGATACAATCAGGTTTTACGTATTATACATTTTATCTTGTAATGCTTATAAAAGCAACTAGCGGTGCTACAGAATGGCACAGACTTTCCCGTATTAGTTTTCTATTTCCTTGGGTCCTCGCTAGCTATTCGGAATTGCCATACTCTTTATTTATTTTTTATTTATTTATTTATTTATTTACGTCAAAAACAGTTAAAAACTGCGTATGACGAGCTATGGGGAGAAGTGAATTTTGTGCACGTTTTCATAATTCTGTGGTCTCTATCCTAAACCATATTCTAGTCGAATTTTGAATACAGAAAAGAGAGTTTTTTTCGAGTTTTGTTGACAAAATATTCGCTCCTATATAATAAAATATATTTTCAAAGGTAAATTAGCTATAAATTTCTGCCCTGAACCCTCATGTTCTTCATGAAAGAATAATACTTTTTGCCGCGATAATATGAAAAACGATAATTTGAATAACTATATTTCCCACTGAAATTCAGAAGACGTGCACAAATAATGAAGTTACATTTCTTTCTTGCCAGCTGCCATTTATCACCGCAAAAGTACATTTTTTTGATAGTTTTCTTAATTTTTCGGTTTCCTATTGGTAGAAAGGAAATATTAATTTTAGAATATTAAAGAACACAAAATCCTAGTCATAAATGGCAATGTTGTGTTAAAAATTATGTGCCGTTTTAAAGAAAAGCGTTTCAGCGCTACTAAAAATGCGAAATTTGAAGCTCATTTTCACAGAAAATTTTTGAGTTTTCAAAATACTTTATTTGAAGTTATTTGAAGCACTTACACTCACAAATATATAAATCTTTACAAATTGCTGGTAATGTGCATATTAAAGATGTGAGATGTCTTTCAAAACATTACATTTATGTAATTTTTGAAAAAACAAAAAATAACTCAAAATAAACTTTACGTCATAGTAAAGAGTGTAATTATCCCTATCCGTTACAAAAGTTTGAAGAAAAAATTTGCAGCCATATATGAGAAAATGACGTTTGAGCGTTTCTGAAAATGCGGAATTTTGAGCTACTTTTCACAGAAAACGATTGTGTTTTCGAGAAACTTTACTTGACATTATTTAAAGTACATGTACTCGTTAATATAATAATGTCAACCAAATCGCCGTTAATGTAAATATTAACGACATGAGAGACAAGTAAAAAAAAAATACATTTTTGCAATTTTTGAAAAAAACAACAACATAAGAACTAGAGCGAAATGTAGTTTATGTCATCTCATAGGGTACGTGTAGCATTATCTCTACCAAAAGTTTAAAGAACCATTTTGGAGCAGTTTTCGAGAAAATCTTGTTTTTGTATTTTTTTAAATTGCACATATTACACGCAATATTGCGCGAAAACTACTAAAATTTTTCAAAACAGTTTACATGACCTTAAAGAAAGAACTCACTATGAAGAACAAAGTTTATTTTAAAAGAAAAATCTCTATCTGTAATTTTGTAGTTCCAGAAAGACGCCAAAAAAGTTTAAACTTTTGCAATTTTTGAAAATTCAGAGTTATCCGTGAATATCGGACCTATGCCACCTTAGTAGGTGTATTTTACTCTATTCTTGCAAGAAATTTAAAGAAAAAATTTGCAGCCGTTTTTTTGAGAAAAGCTTGAAAATGTCCGGGGGCTTCATGTAAAGTATCCCCAAATTTTTACAGAATCTTTTTCAAAATCTCAAAGCTTTGACTAGAACCAGATCGACCTGGGAATATCCATTTTGAAAGAAATCGTACGTATGGTTTAGGCGCTAGCAGTGTTCACAGACGGACGGACAGACAGACGAACGTTTTCCTTTCAATTGGTTTTTTCGGTATCAATAAACAACAAAACAGGGTTTCTGGCTACACCACGTGTTGGGGGATTTTTTTTTCTTAATTTAGCAACTGGTTTTATCCACTTTTTCGTTATCACGGTCCGTGAATGAATTTTTTTCCGCCGAAAATTGTCTATTTTTTAGGGCAACATTACATAACTTTCCCTATACTACGTATTTCACTCCGTGTATACGTACGTATACGGGAAAGTAAAAAGTACAACGTAAATAAATGAAATATTTTATTAATTCAAACAAAAATAAACGATTCATGCTTACATCCCTTTTAATTATTTAATTAAACAAGTATTTTTCCATTGAATGAATATTTTTTGTCAATACAGCAATTTGTAACAGTATATTGGAAATTTCGGAGCAAGAGTTATCCATCATATTGGATTTTACGGTCACTGCTGCATCCAGCGTATCAACATTCAATCTTCATTTCTCAATTTGATCGACTTAATTAACACATGAGTTTTAAAATATCAAAAGTATCAAGGGACACGTAGGAGGACACTTTTCGAAGAAGGACAGAACCGACAAAGGACTAGACTCCCTAAAGGAGGACGATTGGTCACAACTTTCATGTTCAAAGCGTTGTCAGTGGCAAAACTCTTAACAAAACAACCATACTTTTGGCAACTTTTGATTGATTCAGACGCTACTTGAAGAAGATAGTCTGTCGTACGACTTGGGTAGAGGTGGGTATTTTTTAAATTTATTTTCTTTTCTTGAAGAAAGTACGTAGATCAGTAAATATAACTATACATATGTATTTACAGACTTACTTGCTAAACTTAAATAAACTTACATGCTATTACAAGGGGGAGGATATCCCATTTTGGGTCCTCAGTCTGGATCTAAATCTGCAAATTTTTTTTAGGAATATATGGTATGGATATTTGTTTTTTATTCGGTTTGGAAATTGGGATTTTTGGCCAGTTTGAAAGGGCTGGGATTTGAGGTAGGTTGGCGGTAGATTTGTAATGTATTGTTCCATAGGTTCCAAGTTAAATTCATTGAGGAGTTGGTTATTGGTTATGTACCAAGGGCCATGAACAACTATTCTTAAGAATTTATTTTGAAAGTCTTGTAGTCTGTGGATGTAGTTTTGGCAAATTGATCCAAATTGGGTAGGCACGGTCTTAAAATTGTCTTGTAAGTTGCTACGGCTGGTTTGTAGTGGATTGGGGTGTTTCTATAAATTAGTGGTCGTAGCTGTGATAATTTTATTTTGGCTTGGGTCACTTTGTCATTTATATGTTTTCCCCAATTTAACTTCGTATCTAGGTATAAAACTAAATATTTTACAGGTTTATTAGGGGGGTACCATTCTATTTTATTGTTATTTAGTGAGGGGAAGTGGGAGAGAGTAGGGCCGTAATGTAACTATTTTTGCAGCGGTTTTGCTAGGATTTAATTTAATTTTAAATTTAGCAGCCCAGCTGTCTAACTTGTTTAGATAAAGCTGGATATGAGTTCTTAAATCGATGAGGGCTGTAGCGGAGGAAAATATGGCAGGTGTCGTTGGCAAATTTCGCAAGCGTGATTTAATTTAGTTTAGGTAGGTCAGCAATATATAGATTGAATAGATGTGGGTGATATCGGAGAGCCTTGGGGAAGTGCAGCTTTTATTGTTCTGGGGTTGGAGATATGATTGTTGACATTGACTGAAAAAGTTCTATTGTTTAGGAATTAATTATTATTGATTTCAAGTATTGTGGAGTGCCTATTTGAATGAGTTAATATAAGAGAGTTTGGTGCCATGTTTGGTCAAAAGCTTGTGTGATATCAACAAATATGGTTATGGTGTGATTTTTTTTTGAAAAAGCGATGTACATGAGCTCTGAGATACTTAATAACTGATGTTGGGTAGAGATTCTTTCAGTAAAACCGAACTGTACCCTGGGGTTTGCATAAAGATACTTTTTGGTTGCATGAAGACATTTTTTTAGTCTTTTTAATATGATTTTTTCGAACATTTTGGAAAAGGTTGTTAATAAATGATTGGGCGGTAGCTCTCAGGAATTGGGGTTTTGTTTGGCTTTGCGATGGGGATGATGGTTGCGTGTTTCCATTTATGAAAAAAAACCCTATTCTGAAACATGAATTGAATATATTGTTTAAGTACGCTATTTACTGATGTTGGAAGTTTTTTTAAGAGTTATGTAATTGATATTGTCGTTGTAACGGTACCTACCGGCGAGTGAGATGGGTCCTCGCCGCAGACAGATAATGTCCGCGACGTTATTATTTATTTTACCAAAGATTCAGGCCGCCGAGCCACCCCCGTACGGGATCTGTGGGTGAATGCCCGTTCCTACACGCCGGCAACACCATCGGGGTTATCACGCCCACCTATTCATTCATAAACAATCGCCAATACGTTCCTCCCCCCTCTCTCTTCCTCTCTCTACCAAGTTGGGAGCACCTGTGGGTTGTTCTACACTGGCGGATCTTCAACACATAATCATAAACACAAAGACAACAAAAACACACACTGAAAGAAAAAAAAAACACTATATTCTGAACAAAGAAACATACAAACGAAATAGAACGGATAGTAATCATGCTCTTGTCAGAGGACATACACTCAATTTGAACTCCCTGCGGTTCTCATTGCGCTATGTTAAACCATAACATAATCTACGTCCCCCTCAGATGTCTGAATGAAAATGAACTGTTTAGGCCTTTGTACACACAGACGATTATTGTTCCCTCCCCCTCTGTTCACTTAGCTGTCTGTAGGGTTGTAGCCGTTGCTACACAGCTGGCTCCTCCCAGGGTCCATCTAACACCTTCGTGATGACTCCGTCCACAAGGCTGCCTCGGACGCTAACTCCGATGACTGCTCCATCCACACACTCAGCACACTGGTCATAGATCCACTAGCTCACTTTTCCTTTCTGCTCTCTGTCCTCTGTCAGACGTCCTACCTCTCTGGCCTCTGTTCACCGTCTTCTCACAGCTCCGACGACACTCGCCGACCCCTCCGCTTTTGCACTCCCCCCCTCTCTCTCGCTCCAAACGACCAGAGCCAGCTCCCCTAACTCGGCCATCTGTCCGTTCCACCCGCTCGAACACTCCACAACTCCGATCCAGTACATTGTTCCCACCTGTGGTATACCCCGTATACCACAGTCGTGACCTGGGGCTTTTTTATTAGGGAGATCCGTGATAATTTTTGAAATTTCTTTAGGAGACGAATAGTCAATTTTCTGATACGGACCAAAGAAGTTAAATTTAGTGGTCAGTATCATTTTATTATGAACCGGATGGGCACTCAAGTTTTCACAGAAAGTGCTCTCGAAATGCGACGCAAGCGCTTCTGCGTTCTGTATTGATGATAAGGCTTTACCTGAGGTTGTGTTTAAAGGAGGGATTGAGTTTTTTTTTCTTTAGGATCTTTTTTTGTGAATAGCCATAATGTATTGTTGCTGCTGTTAAGTGATTGGATTAGGTTAACATACTGCCCATTATTATAGTTTTTTGATTGGGCGTTTTATCACGTTGGTGATTAGATTTAGTTCTTTCTTTAATTCTTGTGTTCTTAGGTACGCCCAGAGTATTTTTGTTCTGTTTTTTACGGTTATTGCATTTAAGATGCCTGTGGGTAATTTTTAAGGGGTTTGTGAGTTGTATTCTGAGTGGTAGTTAATTCAGAATTTTGCATGGTTTGAGGTCCGTTAGAAAGCTAACGGATTGATCTATTTCAAGGGGGGTATTTAGTATTTTAATTTTGAGTATTGCACTATTTAATGTTTCGGTGAACTTATTCCAGTTAATTTTTCTTAATTTTCACCACTTGTTTCTTAATTTTTTCGTCCTTTTCATTGTAAAAAAAATGGTCACGAGAGAAAAATTAGCACGATCAGAAGAATTTGGTTTATCAGGTTTATCAGAACAACACACGGTTGTTCCGCGCATATCTTAAATCTTTTAGCGTAAGACTTAGAAGTTTCCTAGTAAATAATGTCTTGAAAAAATTAGTTGTAGCTGCTGTAGCTGCTACAGAATTTGTCCTTATCGCCTCCGCGACTTCGTGTGAGTCAGATTAGTGGCAACGCTGAACCTTGGTTGTGAGAAAGTAAACAAATCATAACTAGCGGATTGCTTCAGAGCAGGTCACACGGCGTACCGCAGCACATGGCGAGAGGACTGTCAGAGTCGCTTAGGTAGGAGTCCTACACGCTGCCTACCGGCAGCATACTGTAGGGCATGCCTGCCGAGCCTCCTTCCGCTGCGCCCACCTACCGCCGTAAAGGCCGCTCCACAATAGCAGCGTAAATTCTGTATCAAAAGCAAGTCAAATACTATTTACAGATCGAAAATCGGACCATTTATCCAAATTTTATTAATAATGTTGCTTATTTAGGTGCTGCCACGTGGTGACGTCAAATTTAAGGAGTGTCGGTACATTTAGCCTTAACATAAAACATCCTTAAGTCTGTCTAACGAATAATTACTAACGCATTTTATGCGATTACTCTTTAAAAATAATTTGGTGTGTATACTTTTCTTAATGTTTTCCAGGAAAGCCTTCATTTTGTTGCCTCCTGTTTGTCCCACAAGTTTTTTCCTTCACGTAAACACGCGTGTGAACGAATCGTATCACAAACAGCATTTCAGCCCCAATATGCTTTCGATGTGATCATTATGTTGAATATTTATATATTGTTTTGAATTGAGTTAAACTCTGGGAGAAGGGGGCGTGGCTTCCATGGATCCGTCATTGATACTGTTCATGAAAAATGTATCATGGATTTGATATCGGTTGTTACACTAGGCAGATCCAAACATTCACAGCTTTGCCAGACGATCAAATGAGTTTCCAAGTACCTACCTTCAAAACCCCTGGTACTTTCACTAAAATTACTGGTACCAGTGAATAATGAATGAAATAATGGTATTCATCCATGGTTAAATTTTACTAGATATCGATTCATTTTATATCGACAAACTAAATGGAAGTCTATTCTTTTCTACTATAGCTTGTGCTAGGAAAAGTCCATCATACGTACCTCTTAATGCTTTTACGGCATTGTTTTCACCAATATCGTAGTTCACAGTAATATTGATGTCAATTTTCAATTATTGAATAAAAATATTGAAGAATCTTAAATCGTACATCAGTTACCATAGACTTAAAATCCTGGAATTTAAGCGTACCAGGATGTCTTTATGTACATGGTATCTTCATTAAAATCCTGGAAAAAATACCAGGATCCTGGTACGTCTGGCAACACTGATCC
Organism: Acheta domesticus; assembly: GCA_031308135.1. Taxonomy (NCBI): domain Eukaryota; kingdom Metazoa; phylum Arthropoda; class Insecta; order Orthoptera; family Gryllidae; genus Acheta; species Acheta domesticus. The sequence continues at coordinate 68,593,240 of JAHLJT010009355.1, forward strand.
CGAGTACTCTGAACGTTTTGCTTGCTCTTTGCCGAGCGACGAACGTTCGAAGCTCGCACCACGCACTGCGAGTGGAGCCGCCTTACATTTTTATTGGCATGGTTGATAAGCATTTGATTTTCTTGATCTTCCTCGCCAACGACACAAACTAATCGCAAAATGCAATGAGATAAAGTAAAGGAGTTCAATCCATGAGAGGATGCTAGCCCCTAGAAGAAATCCAGCAGCTGCACCAACAGACACTGCAAGTGAGAGAACTCTGTTAATATAATTGTCTGTATGGATAGAGGTCAACGTTGTGCATGCATGGTGGGCGGTTGTAAGTCTGCGTGAATGGTTGTCCCGGGTGGAGGTTCCCCTCCCTTTCCTCTCAATCTCCCATCGAAAATGTACATAAGGGAAAAAACATTACTTGTAGCAAACCACATTGTAGACACCACTTGTAAACATCCATCGGAATCAACAAATCAAGGTCCATTTTGCTACATGTTTTGTTTTATTATCCACACTAAACACTTTTATAGAATAAGTAACATTATATGTATTTTACTTTCTCGCTACCGCTTACACAGTAAAGAGAAAGTTATGTAATGCTGCGCGAAAAAAACGGCGAATTCTTGACAGAAAAACACTTATTACATGGTCCTGGTAACGAAAAAGTGGATAAATCCAGTTGCTAACTTTAGAAAAAAATCCTTTAACTCGTGGTGTAGCCAGAAACCATGTTTTGTGGGTTCTTGATACCGAAAAATTGATTGACGGCAAAACGTCCGTCCGTCCGCCAATCTGTGAACAATGCTAGCGGCTAAACCGTACAGCCTATACTCTCCAAAATTGATATTCACCAATCGATTCAGCTGATGCCGCTGTCCGTTGAATTTGAAACCGATATTTTAATTTTGGGAGGGGGGGTTACACGAAGCCCCTGGGACATTATCTAAATTTTAGAAAAAATGGCTCCATCTTCTTTGATTAAATTTTGTTGTTGGATAGCGTAAAGGACGCTTTAGTGACAGACACACAGATGGACGGACGTTTAAAAAATCAAACACTTTGTCGAGATCAGGAGTAATGTAATTTCCTTTGAAATCTCGAAATCGATTTCCCGCAACATTACATAACTTTCTCTATACAACCTACATATCTCCGTTTATACGTACCTATTCGAGACAACATAAAGAAAATACATAATTTACGGAACCAGGTAAGCCAAAACTTACTTCGTTGCGTAATCTATACTCTATACTTATACTTACTAATATATAAAGACAGAACTACCTTGGCTTACAGCGCGATAATTTCTGAATCTACTGAACGAATACCGATGAAACTTTTGTGATAACTTTCTTTAACTGTCTGGAGTACTATAGGCTATGTTTTGTAACCATAACCTTAATATATGTACAAAATAATTACTTTTCTGGACATTTTTAGCCTAGCGTTACATCACAGATTCGAGAGTGCATCAATGTTAATAGTTTTGTTGCGAGCCACTAGAAGACGACGTATGAAATCTATTACTGGTTTCATCAATGTAAAGAATTGTGTATTTAGAGAACTGTTTGTTAATTTTTCAAGTCAGTTGTCTAACCCGAAATATTTGTTTCAGTATAATAGTGATAGATTTTTCCGCTTTATTTAGAAAAGTAACGTGAATATTGATTTTAATTGATTGTAGACGTCAGTGCATTAAGTGTACAAGAGACTAAATGTTTGGAAAATATCATTTTCTGATAAATGTGGTTCACATTGCCGTAAAAAGGTATGAATGCACATATGTTTAGTTATAGTAAATTAAACATAATTATTACGTATTTGCAGGTTAGGCGAGCGACAGTGTGATTTACGTGTTATTCTGAAACTGACGGAGGGATGCATGCTTCAGAGAAGTGTTTTAATATAGTAGAGACTGGGATAGTAGAGAGTACCTTTGGATATTGAAGGAACGATAAATTGATGACAGTTCGGCAATATACAATTTTTAGTAAAACGGCAGTACAATTAAAGTAAAACAGTATTGGTAAATGGGTATTTGGAGGAATTTAATGTGTGACAAGGCTGGTTTTGAAGGTTGTTATTTTAAATAAGAGAAACAGTGATGTCAAGCCGGGATTCACTGTGATCTCGGATTTTTGGGAGATATTATAATCGCATAAATAGTTAATGGCTCATTTTGGTCAGCCACAATTTATCAAGGAATCCTAAAACAGGTAATAGAATCCAATTAAAATTACGGAAATTATTTCTAAACGTCGATTAATGTGGCAAGATCAATTTCAAACTTTTCTATATAAATATGCGAGAAGAAAAAATATGAAAAAGAGTAAGATTTATAATGTGGCAATTGATTCAAAGTTTTGGTACAGTACATAAAATTCCACAAAACAGAATATACGTAAGTACATGCATTTATTTTTTTACTTTAGATTTGTTTATTATTTTCAGTTATAAAGAGAAAGGAGTTTGGGGGCCGGAATCCCAATAGGACTCAAATTTAAATATTTTTTAGCGAGAAGTGTTTTAGTGTGTACTGAAGACCAGGTTTCTCCAGATTGGACCAAGGCAGAGAGAGGCTTGATAGCGCGGAGGGAATATTCAGTAAAAAAGATAGGAGTAGGCTCTGCCGATAGGGCGGGAATAGATGGAATTTCTCTTTCTGTTTAATACAAAATTATGATCAATATCCCGGCAATGCGGCGTTCTTCAGCTAGAAAAAATATTATACAGAAAATTAATCTAAAATATAAAAATCAATGTTTGTCGGTTCGTGCTTAATGCGCTGCCGTAGCAGGCATCCAATTGCGATAAAAATGTGTCAACATATTGCTTGCACTTGCGGGAAGAACATAGGCACAGAACAATTATTGTAACTCCACAGATGGCGCTAGAGAACATGATGGCGTTTCAGTTAAATGCAATTCCCAATGCATGTGAGCTTCATTGTTGCTGGGCGTTGCCGTGTGCCGTGGGGGCAAGGTTGAGTAGAACACGAGCAGGCGGCGCAAGTTTTATTTATTTTTTTTTGTAAAAAAAACAGTAAAAACTGTATATGACGTTGGGGAAAGAGATTTACCTGCGCACACAAGGAGCAGGCGGCGCAAGTTGATGACAGGAAAGGGAAAAAGAGACAGGGAAAAGAGAGAGGAAAAAGAGAGGGAAAGAGGAAAAAATAGTGAGGGAAAATAGAAGGAAATAGAGAAAGAAAGGGGAAATAGTGAAAAATAAGGAAAATACACGAGAGGGAAAGTATTGAAAGAGAAGGAAAATAGAGAGAAGAAAAATGGAGGCAAGGAAAATAGAGAGAGGGGGAAATAGAGAGGGAAATGAGAGAGCGGGAAAAGGGTCAGAGAGTGGGGGAAGAGAGACACAGAGGGGGGAAAAGAAACACAGATGGAAAAGAGAGAGAGTGGGGAAAATGAGAGGGGAGAAAAAAGACAGGGAGAGAGGGGGAAAGGGAGGGGAAAAGAGAGGGGGAGAGGAATATTTCCTCATTTATTTCTTCTGCGGCAGCAACGCGCTGGGTACCAGCTAGTTATTTATATTTGAAATTCAAGTAAAAAGTTTCAAAAAGTAGGCTACTAATAGAAACTATTGTGTGTTCTTGAAATTTTGAGGTTATGATAAACAAGGTGCGTTGCTTACGAAAAAACTGTCTAAAATGTTGCCGTATTCATTTCAAATTCTTTGACTAATATCGAGAAACCATTCGTCTGTGGTCGACGATCAATCCACTTTCTCTTCATATACTTTTCTCCTTTTGCAAAGAAGCGTATTAAGTAACGAAAGCCACAGCTGCCGTCCAACACCATCTAGATGTCTAGGTGGTGTTGTGTCGTCGCTTTCTTCTTCGGCTCCATCTTAACTCTTGCATGTCCATCGCATCGCGAGTCTACTGCTCTAGAGTGGACAGGCATATGAGAGGTAATCTCGAGTGGGCAAAGTGTGTGCATTCTCGAGAGGCACAAATTTCTGCGAATCTCCCACAGGTGGACAGGGTATTGCTAGCTTCTCTCGAGACTAGCTCGTGCTAGTTACTTTCTAGTGGACACGTACCATTAATGAATTTCATTGTTGGTATAATGAGAAAAGGCCTTTCGTCAAAAAGAATGAAAGTATCCCTGTAAATTGCTGAGTGCAAAGTACGAACGCGTAAATTGTTTGAGTGAAGAGATAATCTGTCCTTTCTATTCACGTGCCCAGATTGGTCCCCATAAAATAAAATAAAAAAAACAAATGCACTATGATTGCAAACGATGCCACTAGCTACAGAGCTAGGTCTAATTCAATTACAGTCTGGAGGAGAATTCTAGCGGACAGCTGCTCTGATCGGTAATTTCCGTGGTTTCTCCGTGTAGTGGCGGTTAAAACATAGGTACGCCCACCGCCACTCATACCCTCGGCGGCGCCACGTCACCGCGGGAAGGCGCGCCACGGCAGCGCCGAGGCGGTGGCTGCGGCGGGGATGGAGGGGTAGCGCACGCCCCCTCTCCCCCCCCCTTTCGCCCTCCCCGGGCGGGGACCAGGCTGGCTGCGGCCGGGCGAGTCGGCACTTGTGAGATTGCGCCCGCACCGGAAAGACTTGATTACTCAGATATTCATTGTGTTCGACCCTGCTAGTTATTGGAATTCGTATTTTGGTATTTGGACTTAGACTCTGGACTGTGTAACGACCTGGCAGCTTTTTTGGAACTTCTTTTGGATTACGGCTCCTTGGCAGTGAACGCTATACCGGTCACATCAAAATGGCGACGAGGAAAACGGAGCAAGAGAGCAGCGAGGTCGGGAGCCTAACACAGTTGGTCGGCCTATTGCAGCAGCAGTTGCAGCTTCAGCAGGCCGCAGCGGCGCAGCAGTTGCAGTTGATGCAGGCGTCGATGGATAAGCGGTAGGAGTACATGGAGAAGCGTTACGAGGCAATGGCAAGAACGTTGGAGTCGGTGAGTCGAGCAGTCGGTACGCGATCGCCTCCCCCCTTTCCGGCGTTCCGCCCGGAGGTAGAACAATGGGGGGATTACATAGAAAGGTTCGAGCAGCATACGATATGCTATGGGGTGGCAGATGTTAGCACAAGGAAGTCATTCTTTTTTAGTACCGTCGGCACCCCCACGGTGAGCCTGTTAAAGAAATTGTTCCCGGACAAGGAAATGGGCGAAGTTCAGTGGGCGGAGATGAAGGACGAGCTGAGTAAACATTTTTCGCAAACGCCTCACGTAGTAGTAGCCAGGTACGCGTTCTTTCAGTTAAGAAAGAAGGAGGGTCAGACTCACGCAGAATGGATTACGGACTTGGTGGGGCGCGCCAAGGGCTGTCAATTCCGATGTGGAGAGAAGGAGTGCGGTGCATCCTATGCGGAGACATTGATAAGAGACATGGTCATTCTGCACACGCCGGTGGACGAAATACGTAGAGAAGCGATTAGGGAAGCTGACCCGTCATTGGAGCAGGTGTGTAAGATAGCGGCACTTCACGAGCTGACCGCGGAGACGGCGCGGCAGCTGACGAGCACAGCAGTGATAACACAGGTGCGGAGTTCGAGCGACCAGAAGGCGTCGGGCGAGGCAAAAGGATGCGACTCGGGTGGCGGAGGAGACGGCGAAGGACCCGGAGCTAAGGTGGGTGCTGGACTACATGCGGCGCGGCTGGCCAGCCAGGCTGCTGCGTAGCAACGCACGATGGTGGGCCAGGAAGGACAGACTCTCTCTGAAGGCTGGAGTGCTTCTGTTGGCATCGGAGGAGGCGACGCGAGTGGTGGTGCCCAGGTCCTTGAGGAAACAGGTCCTTCAGCTTCTGCACGAGGGTCACTGGGGCCTGGTGAGAACGAAGCAGTTAGCGAGGAAATACTGCTTCTGGGACGGCATGTCGGAGGACATCCAAGACCTCGTACGCAGGTGTGAGTCGTGCCAGGTGAACCAGGCGGCCCCCAGGAAAGACCTCGTCTCCTGGCCCTCCCCGAAGCACCCGTGGGAGAGGGTACATGCGGATTTTGCGGACCCGTTTTGGGGCTCCATGTGGTTACTGGTGGTGGATGCGTTTTCCAATTTTCCTTTTGCAGTGGAGATGCGGTCCACACAGCAGCAGCAACCATTGACACGCTGGAGCGCATCTTCGTGGCGGAAGGCCTGCCGGAGACCTTGGTAACCGACAACGGAGCGCAGTTCACGGCCGGAGAATTCGCAAAGTTCTGCAAAACCAATGGCATTCATCACATGTGCGCGCCGCCGTTCCATCCTCAGTCGAATGGAGAAGCAGAGAGGTTCGTGAGGACGTTCAAGACAGCCATGGGTAAGGCGTGAGCGGCCGGCTCTACGAGGGACCGGGCCTTGCTGCGGGTGCTGGCTTCGTATAGGGCACTGCCGGGCCGGGATGGCAAGAGCCCGGCAGAACTACTTCATGGGCGTCAGCCGCGGACCCACCTCTCCCTGTTACAGCCGGGGGAGGAGTATACCTCGCAGGCCTCCCCTCCCAAGTATAGAGTGGGGGAGAAGGTATTTTGTACCACCTTCAAAACGTCACCAGCGTGGGTGGCAGGGGTGGTGCACAAGGTTCATGGTAGCAGAATGTACGAGGTAAGGACGCTCCATAAGAAAGTGATGAGGCATCAGGGGCAAGGTAGGCTGCGGTTCGAGAAAGCGGACGTAGATGACCACACTCCGAGGTCAGACGAGGAATACAGGGATGCTGTAATGCGACAGTTCGCTGATACGTCATTGCAGGGAGGCAGTCGGAGAGAGCTGACGGGACCAGCGGTGGCAGATAGCGACCGAGGGCAGCGGGAAGCTGTGGTGCGGAGGCAGCCCGGTGGCGGAGACGGGCCATCCCGAGCAGCGGGTTCGTCCGGAGACGAGCGGAGGCCACCAGGGGACACGCAGGAGAGTCCCGAGCAGCAGCTACCGCAGAGGAGGCTGCGACGCAGAGTATGGATTTGCACCGTACGCGTCGCAATTGGGCGCGGAGGGTGTAGTGGCGGTTAAAACATAGGTACGCCCACCGCCACTCATAACCTCGGCGGCGCCACGTCACCGCGGGAAGGCGCGCCACGACTGCGCCGAGGCGGTGGCTGTGGCGGGGATGGAGGGGTAGCGCACGCCCCCTCCCCCTCCCTCGCCCTCCCCGGGCGGGGACCGGGCTGGCTGCGGCCGGGCGGGCCGGTATTTGTGAGATTGCGCCCGCACCGGTAAGACTTGATTACTCAGATATTCGTTGTGTTCGCCCCTGCTAGTTATTGGAATTCGTATTTTGGTATTTGGACTTAGACTCTGGACTGTGTAACGACCTGGCAGCTTTTTTTGGAACTTCTTTTGGATTACGGCAACTTGGCAGTGAACGCTATACCGGTCACATCACTCCGATTAACAACACTGGTGGGAGATACCTGTTTGCAGAAAACTTCGTTAGCTTACGGTAGGTGGGCGCCGAATCTCTCCATCCAGAGGAGAGGGGAAGTCACTGCCACCTCCAGAGGAAAAAAACATGCACTGCACTTACGGGACTAATGATCTTAGCTGTTGACACACGCTAATCAATGGAAAAAAGTCATCAAGAGCGTGGGCCGGTGGCGTCGCAAACACAACTTCCTTCACGGACAGAGGAATACGATAATAGCATGGAAGAATCTTGTACCATAATAATGTCAACTAGCGTACCCATGCGAGAACTCTCTTCCGTATCCTTCTCCACTCCGCTCTCTTCCTTCTTCCATTTCCATAATCAGATGGAGAGTTGTTAACGAAACGCTTTTATTTGTATAAATAAAGTACCGGCATAAAGGTAATTTCCGATATACTTAGAGAATATAAAATTAAAATAAACTGTGATGTGATGCTATAGAATGTCACATACTTTCGTATTTGTTTTCTATTTCCTTTGGTCTCGGCTAGCCATTCGGACATGCAATATACTCTTGCCAGCTGTCATCTATCGCCGCCCAAAGTAGCCACGCAAAAACATTTTCTTACTTTTTCGGTTTCCTAATAGTTGAACGAAAATATTATTTTAAGAATATTAAAGAACAAAACCTCACCCAAAATGCAATTCAAAAATTTGGAAGCCCTTTTTTTAAGACAATGACTTTTCAGAAATACTGTAAATCCGAAACTTGAAGCTCTTTTTCACAGAAAATTTTTGATTTTTCGAAAAACTTCATTAGAAGTCATTTGAAGCACGTTAACTCACAAATACAATAGTGTGTACGAATTGCTGGAAACGTGCATATTAACGGTGTGAGAGATTATTCAAAAAAATTACATTTGTGTATTTTTTTGAAAAAAAGAAATAAAATACCCGGAAATGAACTTTACGTCATATTAAAGAGTGCAATTAGCACTATCCGTTCGAAAAACTTGAAGAGACAATTTTGAGCAATGTATGGGAAAATGGCGTTTGAGAGTTTCTTAAAATGCGGAATTTTGAGCTGGTTCTCACAGAAAACAGTTTAGTTTTTGAGAAAATTTACTTGACATTCCTTAAAGTACATATACTCATAAAAACAATAATGTGAACAAATCGGCGCTAATGTAAATATTGACGACGTGTGACACAAGTAAAAAAAGTATAGTTTTTGAAAAACCAAGCAATAGAGCAATATTGCGTTTATGTCATCTCATAGAGTGCATTTAGCACTAACCCTACCAAAAATTCAAAGAAAAAATTTGGAGCCTTTTTGAGAAAATTTTGTTTTTGTTATTTTTTAAAATTGCCTAAATTTCATCTAACATTGCGCGAAAACTACTAAAATTTACAAAAAAAATGTACATGACGTCAATGAAAGAACTCATTATGGAGAACAAATTTTATTTGAAGGAGAATCTCTGTCTTCAATTTTGTAGTTGTAAGAAGACGCCAAAAAAATTCAAACTTGGCAATGTTGGAAAATTCAGGGTAAAACGTGAAAATCGGACATATGCCACTCTAATAAATGTATTTTACTCTATTCTTACAAGAAATTTAATGAAAAAGTTTGGAACCGTTTTTGAGAAAATTTTGAAAATGTCCGGGGGGCTTCATGTTAAGTCCCCCAAATTTTGAAGAAAGTTTTTCATAATCGAGGGGCTTCGAATGGAACCAGGTCGACCGGGGAACATCCATTTTAGATGAAACCTTACGCAAAGTTTAGACGCTAGTGGTGTTCACAGACTGACGGACGGACTTTTTGAAAGAAACAACACTTTTTAGGGAAGGGGATCCCAAAACGTGTATTTCCGTTGAAATCTCGAAATCGATTTTCCGCAGCATTACATGACTTTCCCTATTCTACGTATATTACTCGGTATATATGTATGTATAAGGGGAAAGAAAAAAACAAAAAAAATGATGTTTGAAACAAATTTTTAATAAAGATTTATTCAGTGTTGTAGGCAGATGTTCTTGGAACGATTTACAATGGTTCCTTAAAGACATTTAAAGCAATTAGACAATTACATGAGCTTGTCGCTTTCCTTGTTAGTCACACAAGTATTAGAAAAACGTTTTACTCTTGAGAATGCTACATAAATTTGTCCATGTGAAAATACAGCAACGTGCAAGTTCAACCCTATTCTTTGCAATATTATTTAACTTTTTACCCAACACAGGGGTACATCCGTGCAATTTAATCGCATAGAAGATCAAGCAATTAATATAATTTCATATACAGTTGCAGTTTCTTCACGTTTCTGAACAGTGGGAAAGTATCTTAGAGTAGTGCCGCTCAGCCCGGTTTTTGGCTAGTTAGGGATGCACGCAAAGAACTAGCGGTCCTGATGGAGGCAAAGTACTTCGAATGGTTCAAGTCAAGTCCATCAAAAATCACGCTCACAACCGTGAAGTCAACACAGTTTCGCTTTCCAGAGGGCGTTACTGAAGTCCACTGAATTGTTTGTGATGTTGCATTTTTAAGAAGTGGTTAAACATTTAAAAAATAATTCATGTTTTTGCCTGATATTTTCTTTATCTGAGGTTCAGAATTCCTCCCAGAAATATGTCTGGGGGATTAAATGTTGATTTAACAGAAATAAATACCAAGAAGTATATTTTTGGTTTTATATGAAAGAAAGTTATGGAGTTGCATTCTTGTGAAAAATGCAAAAACATGTTGAGTAGGAGCCTAGATGAAGACATGAGGAAAATGTTTATTGCTTTGAAAATTTTCAAAATAACTGCACATTTATAGGTGTTCTGTTTTAATAAATATCTGTCAAAGTGAAAAGCAGTTTTAATGATTTTGGAAAATTAATTGCTGATCAAAATATTGTTACTCAGTCATTTCACAAACTCTCAGAAAAACATTTCGCTTTTATCAAACTTCATTTTTAATACATGCTTTCAAACAAAATAATTCACCCTCTTGAACTCTCTTGTCCATGAATGTTTATTGACTGAAATTAGCAGAGTTTGAAATTTGAGGGATAAGCGATAAAAATCGACAAATAGATTTGGAATAAGAATAATATGAACGTTTAGTGTTTTGTAGATATATGTGGTGTGGTATCATACCAAGTCCGAATTTCTGTGGGAAATATAGTTATTGAAATTATTGTTTTCCATATTGTCGCGGCAAAAAGTATTATTCTTTCATGAAGAACATGATGAGGGTTAAGGGCACAAATTCATAGCTAATTTAGCTTTGAAAATATATTTTATTATATAAGAGCGAATATTTTTGTTAACAAAACTTGAAAAACCCGCTCTCTTTTCTGTATTCAAAATTCGACTAGAATATGGTTTAGGATAGAGATCACAGAATTATGAAAACGTGCACAAATTTCACTTCTACCCATAGCTCGACACACACAGTTTTAAACTGTTTTTGACGTAAATAAATAAATAAATTAGTATATGAATAAATCCATACGCCATTATTGGTGGCTTTAAAATTAAATTTAACTAAAACATTTTGTGTTTTCATTGTCACGTAGTAATATATGCAATATCGATAAACTCCGTATCCTGTATAAGCGGCTTCGCACCCCACGATCCTACAAATTTTCTGCAACGGTTCAGGGCAGTTGGTTACATGCTCGTGCATAGCTTTGCTGTTAATTAGGTGAATAATATGAGTGGAATTTAAGGAAATTCACCCCACTCACACCCACAAGTAAAGGAAAGGATAAGGAAACGTTTACACATGCGAGAGATATTGGGTTTGGGTGCTCGCCATGATTCCGGGGCTCTGTTTTCCCTCGGGAAGGGGAAATAGGTTTTGTGAAAAGTTGGGTGGGCGTGGCGTAAGGAGGGCGAAAACATTTTGGGGCACGGTTCACCCCGTCTCAGTGTCTGCTGACCGGAGCGGCTGCATTGCGTCTGTAGAGAAAGGTGGCCGGGCGTGGCAAGTCAGATAGTGCGCG